>CAUDMG010000636.1:0-52500 GCA_958450375.1 Homarus gammarus | reverse complement strand
CTCACTCAACCCACTCCTTCATTCCTTCTTTCCCTCCCTCCCTCCCACTCACTCAACCCTCTCCTTCCTTCCCTCCCTCCCTCCCACTCACTCAACCCTCTCCTTCCTTCCTTCTCTCCCACCCTCTCCTTCCTTCCTTCCTTCCTTCCCTCCCACTCACTCACCCTCTCCTCCTTCCTCTCTCCCTCCCACTCACTCACCCTCTCCTTCCTTCCTCCCTCCCTCCCCACTCACCCTCCCTCTCCTCCTTCTCTCCCTCCCACTCACTCAACCCTCTCCTTACCTTCCTTCCCTCCCTCCCTCCCACTCACTCAACCCACTCCTTCCTTCCTTCCTTCCCTCCCTCCCTCCCACTCACTCAACCCTCTCCTTCCTTCCCTCCCTCCCTCCCACTCACTCAACCCTCTCCTTCCTTCCTTCCTCTCTCCCTCCCCCCACTCACCCTCTCCTTCCTCCTTCTCTCCCTCCCCCTCACTCACCCTCTCCTTCGTTCTCTCCCTCCCACCCACTCACCCTCTCCTTCCTTCTCTCCCTCCCACCCACTCAAACCTTCTCCTTCCTTCCTTCCTTCTCTCCCTCCCACCCACTCAACCCTCTCCTTCCTTCCTTCTCTCCCTCCCACTCACTCACCCTCTCCTTCCTCTCTCTCCCTCCCCTCACTCACCCTCTCCTTCCTCTCTCCCTCCCACCCACTCACCCTCTCCTCCTTCCTCTCTCCCTCCCACCCACTCACCCTCTCCTTCCTTCTCTCCCTCCCACCCACTCAAACCTTCTCCTTCCTTCCTTCCTCTCTCCCTCCCACTCACTCAACCCTCTCCTTCCTTCTCTCCCTCCCACTCACTCAACCCTCTCCTTCCTTCTCTCCCTCCCACCCACTCAAACCTTCTCCTTCCTTCCTTCCTTCTCTCCCTCCCACTCACTCAACCCTCTCCTTCGTTCTCTCCCTCCCACTCACTCAACCCTCTCCTTCCTTCTCTCCCTCCCACCCACTCAACCCTCTCCTTCCTTCCTTCTCTCCCTCCCACTCACTCAACCCTCTCCTTCCTTCTCTCCCTCCCACCCACTCAACCCTCTCCTTCCTTCCTTCTCTCCCTCCCACCCACTCAACCCTCTCCTTCCTTCCTTCCCTCCCTCCCACTCACTCAACCCTCTCCTTCCTTCCTTCTCTCCCTCCCACTCACTCAACCCTCTCCTTCCTTCCCTCCCTCCCACTCACTCAACCCTCTCCTTCCTTCCTTCCTTCTCTCCCTCCCACCCACTCAACCCTCTCCTTCCTTCCTTCTCTCCCTCCCACTCACTCAACCCTCTCCTTCGTTCTCTCCCTCCCACCCACTCAACCCTCTCCTTCCTTCTCTCCCTCCCACCCACTCAAACCTTCTCCTTCCTTCCTTCCTTCTCTCCCTCCCACCCACTCAACCCTCTCCTTCCTTCTCTCCCTCCCACCCACTCAAACCTTCTCCTTCCTTCCTTCCTTCTCTCCCTCCCACTCACTCAACCCTCTCCTTCGTTCTCTCCCTCCCACCCACTCAACCCTCTCCTTCCTTCTCTCCCTCCCACCCACTCAAACCTTCTCCTTCCTTCCTTCCTTCTCTCCCTCCCACTCACTCAACCCTCTCCTTCGTTCTCTCCCTCCCACTCACTCAACCCTCTCCTTCCTTCTCTCCCTCCCACCCACTCAAACCTCTCCTTCCTTCCTTCCTTCTCTCCCTCCCACTCACTCAACCCTCTCCTTCCTTCTCTCCCTCCCACTCACTCAACCCTCTCCTTCCTTCTCTCCCTCCCACCCACTCAACCCTCTCCTTCCTTCTCTCCCTCCCTCCCACTTTCGCGTCTCGTTCGTACTAGGAAAAAATAAATGCTACTATTACCAAGGGTTTTATGGCATGATTATATTGGTGGGCGTCCGCAAGTTTTTTTTTTCCAGGATGAATGTTATTTTTTTACGACGGTGTGTGTGTGTGTAGAGAAGATGTTTTTCTGCGTGTTTTTGTTTATTTGATTGTTTGCATGTGTTTTCTATCCCTGTTTGAGTGTTTGTTTTTCTCCTGTTTGTTTATGATAGGTTATATCCCTTTCTTCCTTGCCTGTTTACGTGTACACAGCGCCTTGGGAACACTTAGTAATAGAGGCAGGGAAATAATGTGTTTTTACCCCTACTATTTTTCTCTAGATATAATGGACAGTAGGGAAATATGTTGAGTGCCGTGAAATTGGGGTCTGTTTTTTCCCTGTATATTTTTCCCTTCATTTGTTTTAAGGGGAAAATATTACTATTAGTATTATTATTATTACTTGTTAATATTATTATTATTATTATTATTATTTTATTAATATTATTATTATTATTATTTTACTAATATTATTATTATTATTATTTTATTAATATTAATATTATTATTATTATTATTATTTTTTTTTTTATTATTATTATTATTATTTTATTAATAATAATAATATTATTATTATATTATTTTATTAATATTATTATTATTATTATTATTATTATTTTATTATTATTATTATTATTATTATTATTATTATTATTATTTTATTAATATTATTATTATTATTATTATTATTATTTTTTTAATATTATTATTATTATTATTATTATTATTATTATTATTATTATTATTATTATTACCAGTCTCTGCTAAGTGAACATAATCTAGTTACGGTAAAGACTAAGTGTCCTTCTGACGCCATTTTGGTCTATTTCCAAACAATATATTACCCCCCTAATTAACTCAACTATTTTCGTACGATAGTTTAGGGTGGGACAACTGGCAGTGCCATGGAACCCCCTGTGCCTGGCAGAAGTATGAGTGGCGATATAAACTCCCACTACACAACTTACAGACGGTAGTTATCTAAGATTGAATATAGTTAAGTGTATGTTATATATCAAGTGACCTTAGAGAGCGAGTTATATAACCTGAAGTAAATTATATAAGTGTATAAATAAGTGAGCAAATAAGTAAATAAATAAGCAGATAAATAAGTAAGAAGGTGTAGTTGGTAGAGGAGGAGGAGGTGACAGACCAGCACACAGGATATATTGATTTTATACCTGTTACTCTTCCTCCTCTTCTCTCTCATCTTTCCCTCACTTATCATTTCCTCTCCTTACCTCCATTCTCTCACCTTTTCTATCTCAGCTCTCTCTCTCTATCCCTCACCCCTCCCCTTTCTCTCTTTCTCCGACTTTCTGTCTCTCTCGTTTATTGTTATTTCTTTCACACCCATCCTCTCCCTCACTCCAATACATTTCCTTTCTTCTTCATTCTCCCTCACCTCTCCTCTACTCTCCCTCACCTCTCCCCTACTCTCCCTCACCTCTACTCTCCCTCACCTCTCCCCTACTCTCCCTCACCTCTCCTCTCCTCTACTCTCCCTCACCTCTCCTCTACTCTCCCTCACCTCTCCCTACTCTCCCTCACCTCTCCCCTACTCTCCCTCACCTCTCCCCTACTCTCCCTCACCTCTCCCAACTCTCCCTCACCTCTCCCAACTCTCCCTCACCTCTCCCAACTCTCCCTCACCTCTCCCAACTCTCCCTCACCTCTCCCCTACTCTCCCTCACCTCTCCTCTACTCTCCCTCACCTCTCCCCTACTCTCCCTCACCTCTCCCCTACTCTCCCTCACCTCTCCTCTACTCTCCCTCACCTCTCCTCTACTCTCCCTCACCTCTCCTCTACTCTCCCTCACCTCTCCCCTACTCTCACCTCCCTACTCTCCCTCACTCTCCCTCACCTCTCCCTACCTCTCCCTCTACCTCTCCCCTCACTCTCTCCCTCACCTCTCCTCTACTCTCCCTCACCTCTCCCCTACTCTCCCTCACCTCTCCTCTACTCTCCCTCACCTCTCCCCTACTCTCCCTCACCTCTCCCCTACTCTCCCTCACCTCTCCCCTACTCTCCCTCACCTCTCCTCTACTCTCCCTCACCTCTCCCCTACTCTCCCTCACCTCTCCCCTACTCTCCCTCACCTCTCCCCTACTCTCCCTCACCTCTCCTCTACTCTCCCTCACCTCTCCCCTACTCTCCTCACCTCTCCCTACTCTCCCTCACCTCTCCCCTACTCTCCCTCACCTCTCCCCTACTCTCCCTCACCTCTCCCCTACTCTCCCTCACCTCTCCCCTCCTCTACTCTCCCTCACCTCTCCTCTACTCTCCCTCACCTCTCCCCTACTCTCCCTCACCTCTCCCCTACTCTCCCTCACCTCTCCTCAACTCTTTTTGTAAGGTCCGAAAAAAATTAAAGGATTTTTTTTTTTGTATCTTGAATGAAATAATTTTTGGGGTAAATTATAAAAGAAAATATTTTAAATATTTCGATGGGTTAAAGTTAAGTTAGGTTAGATTACATTAACACAGATTAGGTTAGGTTAGGTTAGGTTAGGCAAAACATAAATAAAAGAATAATTTTTACTACTGAACGCCCCAAAATCCCCCACAACTCTTGACAGCGGACCAATTTTTATCCTCATATGAAATTATACAAAAAAGAAACAAAATGAATGACAAAAAAAAAGATTAAAATAAAAATAAACTGGGAAGTAGGAGAGGTGGCTAAACGTATTGGTAAATTTATACTCCCTGTAGTCAAAGATAATCGATTTGTATTGTTTATATATGAAAATTTGTGAGTTTATATGACCTGTGTGTGTGTGTGTGTGTATAGTTAAGACAGACAGACAGACAGACAGATAACATGATTCAACAGGCTGGCTAATGGGAGTCATTACTGGATATTAAATACAGTAATTAATAATGCTGTCACCACCTCGTTACTACCATCACCGTTAATTACCTCTCTCTCTCTCTCTTAGCGACCCCAATTTAACAAGGTGTGCATTAGGTACCACACACACGCCTAAATAATTCATACCAACACAAAAACATGACGAAAAACACACAAAAAGAGACGAATGTTCAACGTTATATGTGTGTGAGAGAGAGAGTCAGAGTCAGACTTAAATATTAAAATATATTAACCCAGTAATAAATATATAAAAACTATAATAATATTTAATTCACTCACTATATGAGGGACGCACGGCAATTAATTATATATATATGGCATTAAATGGATGTTTATGTGTGTGTATTGTTGATAAAAAAAATAATGAGTGATCGTACAGCAGCCAATAGGTGTTTATTTACATGTGACGTCATGGTCACATAGGAAGGAGTCAGACTGTCAGACCTAAAGAAGGCTCAGTATCGAGGCGGCCTTCATGGAGGGAGGATGGCGATGCTGTCTACATCCTCTCCTCCCTTGTCATTACGAAAATTGTGAATCGAAGGAGACTTTTTAATTGTGATGTGCTGAAGCAAAAAATATCCCCATTTCCTTATAATTTACCCATTAATTAATAGTTCTTAGATATTCTACAGAAATTTAAATACCAATATATATATGAATTCAATAACAGTGATGTGTCTTAAGTGTGTATGAACTGTTCCGTCGATTTTAAGAATATATATCTCAGAAAAGTGAACATAAATTTACACAGAAATTTTTTGATTTTTGTTAAATGAGTTACAAGAATTAATAGTGGTTTAGAATATACAACTACTACTACTGCTATTACTATTATTATTACTACTACAACAATATCATCCCTGTACCACACACAACCACCAATACTACCACCCCCCACACTACCACACACCACACCCTCACTTCATCACCCACACTCCACCACACACACACACACACTTACTACTCACACTCCACCACACACACACACACACACTTACTACTCACACTCCACCACACACACACACACTTACTACTCACACTCCACCACACACACACACCTACCACACAATGCAGTGGTTAATATCAAGTGTGTGTGTTATATTGAAGTTTACACAAGCTGTTTGTCAGATACCGGAAAACACAGGTAATGAGTGTCTGTTTGTTTGTGCAAGTTTGTTTCATTCACCCACCTTTGTTTGTCCTTGTCGAGGTTTGTTTGTTCGTGTGTTTGTGTTTGTTTGTTTCATTCATACACCTGTGTTAGTCGTAGTGTGTTTGTTTGTTTCATTCATACACCTGTGTTAGTCGTAGTGTGTTTGTTTGTTTCATTCATACACCTGTGTTAGTCGTAGTGTGTTTGTTTGTTTCATTCATACACCTGTGTTAGTCGTAGTGTGTTTGTTTGTTTCATTCATACACCTGTGTTAGTCGTAGTGTGTTTGTTTGTTTCATTCATACACCTGTGTTAGTCGTAGTGTGTTTGTTTGTTTCATTCATACACCTGTGTTAGTCGTAGTGTGTTTGTTTGTTTCATTCATACACCTGTGTTAGTCGTAGTGTGTTTGTTTGTTTCATTCATACACCTGTGTTAGTCGTAGTGTGTTTGTTTGTTTCATTCATACACCTGTGTTAGTCGTAGTTTGTTTGTTTGTTTCATTCATACACCTGTGTTAGTCGTAGTGTGTTTGTTTGTTTCATTCATACACCTGTGTTAGTCGTAGTGTGTTTGTTTGTTTCATTCATACACCTGTGTTAGTCGTAGTGTGTTTGTTTGTTTCATTCATACACCTGTGTTAGTCGTAGTGTGTTTGTTTCATTCATACACCTGTGTTAGTCGTAGTGTGTTTGTTTCATTCATACACCTGTGTTAGTCGTAGTGTGTTTGTTTGTTTCATTCACCCACCTTTGTTTGTCCTTGTCGAGGTTTGTTTGTTCGTGTGTTTGTGTTTGTTTGTTTCATTCATACACCTGTGTTAGTCGTAGTTTGTTTGTTTGTTTCATTCATACACCTGTGTTAGTCGTAGTTTGTTTGTTTGTTTCATTCATACACCTGTGTTAGTCGTAGTTTGTTTGTTTGTTTCATTCATACACCTGTGTTAGTCGTAGTGTGTTTGTTTGTTTCATTCATACACCTGTGTTAGTCGTAGTGTGTTTGTTTCATTCATACACCTGTGTTAGTCGTAGTGTGTTTGTTTCATTCATACACCTGTGTTAGTCGTAGTGTGTTTGTTTGTTTCATTCACCCACCTTTGTTTGTCCTTGTCGAGGTTTGTTTGTTCGTGTGTTTGTGTTTGTTTGTTTCATTCATACACCTGTGTTAGTCGTAGTGTGTTTGTTTGTTTCATTCATACACCTGTGTTAGTCGTAGTGTGTTTGTTTGTTTCATTCATACACCTGTGTTAGTCGTAGTGTGTTTGTTTGTTTCATTCATACACCTGTGTTAGTCGTAGTGTGTTTGTTTGTTTCATTCATACACCTGTGTTAGTCGTAGTGTGTTTGTTTCATTCATACACCTGTGTTAGTCGTAGTGTGTTTGTTTGTTTCATTCATACACCTGTGTTAGTCGTAGTGTGTTTGTTTGTTTCATTCATACACCTGTGTTAGTCGTAGTGTGTTTGTTTGTTTCATTCATACACCTGTGTTAGTCGTAGTGTGTTTGTTTGTTTCATTCATACACCTGTGTTAGTCGTAGTGTGTTTGTTTCATTCATACACCTGTGTTAGTCGTAGTGTGTTTGTTTGTTTCATTCACCCACCTTTGTTTGTCCTTGTCGAGGTTTGTTTGTTCGTGTGTTTGTGTTTGTTTGTTTCATTCATACACCTGTGTTAGTCGTAGTGTGTTTGTTTGTTTCATTCATACACCTGTGTTAGTCGTAGTGTGTTTGTTTGTTTCATTCATACACCTGTGTTAGTCGTAGTGTGTTTGTTTGTTTCATTCATACACCTGTGTTAGTCGTAGTGTGTTTGTTTGTTTCATTCATACACCTGTGTTAGTCGTAGTGTGTTTGTTTCATTCATACACCTGTGTTAGTCGTAGTGTGTTTGTTTGTTTCATTCATACACCTGTGTTAGTCGTAGTGTGTTTGTTTGTTTCATTCATACACCTGTGTTAGTCGTAGTGTGTTTGTTTGTTTCATTCATACACCTGTGTTAGTCGTAGTGTGTTGTTTGTTTCATTCATACACCTGTGTTAGTCGTAGTGTGTTTGTTTCATTCATACACCTGTGTTAGTCGTAGTGTGTTTGTTTGTTTCATTCATACACCTGTGTTAGTCGTAGTGTGTTTGTTTGTTTCATTCATACACCTGTGTTAGTCGTAGTGTGTTTGTTTCATTCATACACCTGTGTTAGTCGTAGTGTGTTTGTTTGTTAGGTTCGCTTCTCGTCTGTGCTGTTTCTCTCCTTGATATTGAGTCAATATACTGTGTCTAATAGTAATGGTGTATATTGTAGTTTAATATTATGTATGAATAAAAATACATTGATTAGATTTGGGTAATTACTTGGGGTCGCTTGGAAATTAGTCCCCTAATTTCACCTGAAGATTAGCCCTCTCGCTTATCTCACCTGATGATTAACGCGACTTGGTGGTTAGGTTAAGTTAGGGTGGTTAATCTTCATGTGACATAAGCTGGGATGGCTAGTCATCCGGTAATAAATTAACGTGTCCTAATGGCAGCAGGGAGTCATTAGTTTTACAACGCTAATTAGTCCTCTCTGATAAATTTTCGACACACACACACACACACAGGATTTAAACCTTCCTGGGAAAAAGAAATATTTTATTTTTACTCCCAGGATGAACAAGACAGAAGCTCCTGGCCGGCTGAGGGAAGGATTACACCAAGATTAATGGACGGACGTACACCAGTTGTTTTTTTTCCTAGGAGGAACGACGTCTAGAGCTGTCTGTCTGTCTCACCGTCTGATTACTCCTTTCTTTAGCTTTATTTCTTTGTCTCTCTTTCTTTGTTTGTCTTTGTCTCTCCTCTCTTTATCTCTTGCTTTCCTCCGTCTCTCTCTCTATTTCTCTCTCACTATCCTCCCTCTCCTCTCTGTCAGTACTCTCTCTCTCTCTCTCGCTTATATACTTATAAACCCTTAAGTAGGTTCATTATCACTTATATTATCTCCACTACAATTAAACTTTTTACTTACATACTTATAACCCCTTTAAGTAAGATGAACGTCACATACAGTTGCCGTAAGTAATGCTCGGAAGGACTGTAAAATAAATAAAGCTCACCGTATGGCAACACCGATGCTCGTTCAGTAGGTCAGCCAGTTAATAGATTAAGTGAACAAATTGTGGATTGTTAAAGCAACTTGAACCAGTGGGGGGAGGGGGGAGAGGAGGCGAAGGGAAGGAGTGAGGAAAGGGGGTAAATAAGACGAAGGAAGATAAAAGCGAAGTAAACTGAAGGAAGAGAGAGAGAGAGAGAGAGAGAGAGAGAGAGAGAGAGAGAGAGAGAGAGAGAGAGAGAGTTGCCAATCTTAATTAACTTAAAAATTCAATGTTTACAAACAAACATCAGCTGATCGGGGCTCCCTAAATAGAGTTACAGCCACATGATACATAAAGCCCCCAAACGGGACTTGGGGCACAGAATACAAATGACATATCAAGATTCTCGTCCAACACTGCATATGACGTATAGCATTATCTGACACCAGGGATTTGTTAGAATGTTCACTTGTGTTTATCTGCCTGTCTGTGTGTCTGTCTGTTAAGGAAACACAACCCTGAACCGTTAACCATAGTTTGTCCTTTTTCCAAGCTGTTCCGGATCACATAACCGAGCTCCAAAATATTGGAATCTCTCTCTCTCTCTCTCTCTCTCTTCCTACCTGTCCTCATTTTCTTCTTCTTTCCCTTCACCTCCCCTTTTCCGTTCCTTCCCTCTCCTACTCCCCCTTCTCCACTCCCTCAATCCCATCTCCTCTTCCTCTCACTAAACCTCATGCCATTGGCTAAAAATACCTCTCACCTCACCCTATTGGCTGATGCAGTACCAACCCCTTCCCCTTCAATACCCCATCAACCATAAGCCTCGTTCTGATTGGTTGAAACTCGCTCCAGAAACAACCAATAAACGACGTCGTTAAGGAGATACATCGCTGTGATTGGTGGGACATAATGAAAAGTATTTGGATCTAAGTTTTATAAGTGTGTTTGTAAGTAGCTGTGGTAGGAGTGTGTAAAGTTTGTACTTATGTGGTTGAGTGTAAGTAAACGAGGAAAATTAATTAATATGAGTATCGAGAAGAACAATAACAACAATACACATCCTCCTGTAGAGTATTTTAGGTCATACGTAACACAGGTGTGCAACGATGACCTTAATTAGTGCAGGTGTAATTAATTGTTGGCTCAGGTAACTTCACGCACCTGTCTCAAGCTTTATTACCACCTGATTGTCTGTCTGTCTCTCTGGATATCTATCTACCTATCAGTCCACCTGGTCATTCTGTAATCGCTGAGAGAGAGAGAGAGAGAGAGAGAGAGAGAGAGAGAGAGAGAGAGAGAGAGAGAGAGAGAGAGACTAACATTCATCACATATTCATGATAGAAAGTTGGTACAAACACCGTGTAGACATATTCGGTGTGTGTGTGTGTGTGTTTTAATTTCATTCCTTCATCTCAACCTCTGCCTTACCTTTCATTTTTACCCATTAATACCTCTACCATTAACCCCTGGCCTTTCACACACACACACACACACACACACACACGCCTGAGGAGATTAAACCCACGAGAACTGTCAACAACAACATGTAAACTAGCTTAACTGAGTAGGTAGGTTTTAGGGAGAGACAGACGGACGAGCAGACAGACACGCAAACATACAGACAGAAAAGGACAGAGAAACAGCAGACAGAGACAAACAGATCTAATATAAATAATCACCAACATCAAATATTTTCCCCGGGAGCTGTTGCTGTGTTTGTTTGTATATTACTTACCAATATGTGGTGTTATTTAAGCTCATGATCATAGCAGATTAAATCTCTCTCTCTCTCTCTCTCTATTTATGTATCGTCACATCTTTCAGTTACAAGAAAGTCGTCTGTCTTTTTGTCTCTCTCTACGTCTGTCTGTCAATACATGCACCCATCCACTACGTCTGTCTGTCAATACATGCACCCATTCACTACGTCTGTCTGTCAATACATGCACCCATCCACTACGTCTGTCTGTCAATACATGCACCCATCCACTACGTCTGTCTGTCAATACATGCACCCATCCACTACGTCTGTCTGTCAATACATGCACCCATTCACTACGTCTGTCTGTCAATACATGCACCCATCCACTACGTCTGTCTGTCAATACATGCACCCATCCACTACGTCTGTCTGTCAATACATGCGCCCATTCACTACGTCTGTCTGTCAATACATGCGCCCATCCACTACGTCTGTCTGTCAATACATGCACCACTAGTGCGCACATGCACCATCTACGTCTGTCTGTCAATACATGCACCCATCCACTACGTCTGTCTGTCAATACATGCACCCATCCACTACGTCTGTCTGTCAATACATGCACCCATCCACTACGTCTGTCTGTCAATACATGCACCCATCCACTACGTCTGTCTGTCAATACATGCACCCATCCACTACGTCTGTCTGTCAATACATGCACCCATCCACTACGTCTGTCTGTCAATACATGCACCCATCCACTACGTCTGTCTGTCAATACATGCACCCATCCACTACGTCTGTCTGTCAATACATGCACCCATCCACTACGTCTGTCTGTCAATACATGCACCCATCCACTACGTCTGTCTGTCAATACATGCACCCATCCACTACGTCTGTCTGTCAATACATGCACCCATCCACTACGTCTGTCTGTCAATACATGCACCCATCCACTACGTCTGTCTGTCAATACATGCACCCATCCACTACGTTTTACCAGGTGTAACTTTTATCTCGTATTTTAATCAAACAA
Organism: Homarus gammarus; assembly: GCA_958450375.1. Taxonomy (NCBI): domain Eukaryota; kingdom Metazoa; phylum Arthropoda; class Malacostraca; order Decapoda; family Nephropidae; genus Homarus; species Homarus gammarus. Next base: position 40,761 of record CAUDMG010000636.1, on the reverse strand, counting down.
TATTGACAAAATATCCAAAACCTATAAATCCCAACTTTTATTAATTAATTGTTTGGTTTATTTACATTCTGAATTTCTACAAAAACAATAATCATAAAAATCCTTGAATTACGACCAAAAACAACAGAAATGCATTAGACTTAGGAAACCTGAAACAAAATCTCTCTTTATAAGGAACCAATAGTTTTAACGTGTCGTGTTATCTACAGCACGGCCAACAGAGCTCTTTTGTTTACCATGACGCGAAGGAAAGATTTTGTTAATAATTCTCAAATATTTTTAGTTTTATGCTGTTAGTATTGGTGTGTATGTGTGTTATTCAGTTACTTATACATACATACACACACATTGCCCTGATACACACTCCCCCTCCCCCCCCCATCCCTCCCTCACACACTCACAGTAATCACCTTAGCCACGATAAAATACACTTGACATACACGCACTTCCATTACCTATTAAATGCTTCCTTTCACAGCACCTCGTCCACAACACTTGCAGTACATGACTTTACTTATGAGCACAGCAAGTTGACAGCCGCTGTGATGCTGTGTTAGTCTTGTTCTGTCTGTCTGTCTGTCCATATTTGTCTGATTTTTCGCCCTGTCTGTCTGTCTCTCTCCATATCTGTCTGCCTAAGCCTGTCTGTCTACCTGTCTCCTTTTCTCCATAATTGTGTGAGTTCCTCATAAGCCTCACCACATCCAATAATTACACCATCTCTAAGGAAACCCTCATATAATCCCCTAATTGTAACCAATTATCAACGTAAACGACGAAATTATCACGTAAATTATCGTCATCTGGCTCAGAAAGTTTTCCACTAAAATTCACGAAAAAAAAATAAAAACAAACGTTGGCATCTCGCGTGGCGCCGAGTTGCCAATGGGGGAATTATTGATGTTTTGGTGTTGGGGTAAATTGCCTGTCGATTCCTTTATACACGCTTGAGTAAGTACTAAGTCAAGCATGAGGTTACTGTAAGTACGCGTCTCTCTCTCTCACCCCCTCTCCCTAGGCCCCACAAGTGAGGTTTACGCCATTAAGGGGGGTCACACCCTCCTCCCTTGTGACGTCACGCCCCCCACCCCCCTGGATTCGCCCATCTTAATCCTGGTCTACAATGGGGCTACAGGCTTACCTACAGTCTACAGGCTTACCTACAGTCTACAGGTACGTCTACAGGCTTACCTACAGTCTACAGGTACGTCTACAGGCTTACCTACAGTCTGCAGGTACGTCTACAGGATTACCTATATACAGGTATGTCTACAGGCTTACCTACAGTCTACAGGCTTACCTACAGTCTACAGGCTTACCTACAGTCTACAGGTATGTCTACAGGCTTACCTACAGTCTACAGGTATGTCTACAGGATTACCTACAGTCTACAGGTACGTCTACAGGATTACCTACAGTCTACAGGCTTACCTACAGTCTACAGGTACGGCTACAGGATCACCTACAGTCTACAGGATTACCTACAGTCTACAGGTATGTCTACAGGCTTACCTACAGTCTACAGGCTTACCTACAGTCTACAGGTACGTCTACAGGATTACCTACAGTCTACAGGTATGTCTACAGGATTACCTACAGTCTACAGGTATGTCTACAGGCTTACCTACAGTCTACAGGCTTACCTACAGTCTACAGGCTTACCTACAGTCTACAGGTATGTCTACAGGATTACCTACAGTCTACAGGTATGTCTACAGGATTACCTACAGTCTACAGGTATGTCTACAGGCTTACCTACAGTCTACAGGTACGTCTACAGGATTACCTACAGTCTACAGGATTACCTACAGTCTACAGGTATGTCTACAGGCTTACCTACAGTCTACAGGCTTACCTACAGTCTACAGGTACGTCTACAGGATTACCTACAGTCTACAGGTATGTCTACAGGCTTACCTACAGTCTACAGGTACGTCTACAGGATTACCTACAGTCTACAGGATTACCTACAGTCTACAGGCTTACCTACAGTCTACAGGTACGTCTACAGGATTACCTACAGACTACAGGTATGTCTACAGGCTTACCTACAGTCTACAGGTATGTCTACAGGCTTACCTACAGTCTACAGGATTACCTACAGTCTACAGGCTTACCTACAGTCTACAGGCTTACCTACAGTCTGCAGGTACGTCTACAGGCTTACCTACAGTCTACAGGTTTACCTACAGTCTACAGGCTTACCTACAGTCTGCAGGTACGTCTACAGGCTTACCTACAGTCTACAGGTATGTCTACAGGCTTACCTACAGTCTACAGGCTTACCTACAGTCTACAGGTACGTCTACAGGATTACCTACAGTCTACAGGTATGTCTACAGGCTTACCTACAGTCTACAGGTACGTCTACAGGATTACCTACAGTCTACAGGATTACCTACAGTCTACAGGCTTACCTACAGTCTACAGGTACGTCTACAGGATTACCTACAGACTACAGGTATGTCTACAGGCTTACCTACAGTCTACAGGTATGTCTACAGGCTTACCTACAGTCTACAGGTACGTCTACAGGATTACCTACAGTCTACAGGCTTACCTACAGTCTGCAGGTACGTCTACAGGCTTACCTACAGTCTACAGGTTTACCTACAGTCTACAGGCTTACCTACAGTCTGCAGGTACGTCTACAGGCTTACCTACAGTCTACAGGTATGTCTACAGGCTTACCTACAGTCTACAGGTGTGTCTACAGGCTTACCTACAGTCTACAGGTACGTCTACAGGATTACCTACAGTCTACAGGCTTACCTACAGTCTGCAGGTACGTCTACAGGCTTACCTACAGTCTACAGGTTTACCTACAGTCTACAGGTACGTCTACAGGCTTACCTACAGTCTACAGGTACGTTTACAGGCTTACCTACAGTCTGCAGGTACGTCTACAGGCTTACCTACAGTCTGCAGGTACGTCTACAGGCTTACCTACAGTCTACAGGTTTACCTACAGTCTACAGGTATGTCTACAGGCTTACCTACAGTCTGCAGGTACGTCTACAGGTTTACCTACAGTCTACAGGTACGTCTACAGGTTTACCTACAGTCTACAGGTATGTCTACAGGCTTACCTACAATCTACAGGTACGTCTACAGGCCTACCTACAGTCTACAGGTACGTCTACAGGTTTACCTACAGTCTACAGGTATGTCTACAGTCTGCAGGTACGTCTACAGATTTACCTACAGTCTACAGGTACGTCTACAGGTTTACCTACAGTCTGCAGGTACGTCTACAGGCTTACCTACAGTCTACAGGTACGTCTACAGGCTTACCTACAGACTGCAGGTACGTCTACAGGCTTACCTACAGTCTGCAGGTACGTCTACAGGCTTACCTACAGTCTGCAGGTACGTCTACAGGCTTACCTACAGTCTACAGGTTTACCTACAGTCTACAGGTACGTCTACAGGCTTACCTACAGTCTGCAGGTACGTCTACAGGTTTACCTACAGTCTACAGGTACGTCTACAGGTTTACCTACAGTCTACAGGTATGTCTACAGGCTTACCTACAATCTACAGGTACGTCTACAGGCTTACCTACAGTCTACAGGTACGTCTACAGGTTTACCTACAGTCTACAGGTATGTCTACAGTCTGCAGGTACGTCTACAGATTTACCTACAGTCTACAGGTACGTCTACAGGCTTACCTACAGTCTACAGGTACGTCTACAGGCTTACCTACAGTCTACAGGTACGTCTACAGGTTTACCTACAGTCTACAGGTACGTCTACAGGCTTACCTACAGTCTGCAGGTACGTCTACAGGCTTACCTACAGTCTGCAGGTACGTCTACAGGTACGTCTACAGGTTTACCTACAGTCTACAGGTACGTCAACAGGCTTACCAACAGTCTACAGATACGTCTACAGGCTTACCTACAGTCTACAGGTACGTCTACAGGTTTACCTACAGTCTACAGGTACGTCTACAGGCTTACCTACAGTCTACAGGTACGTCTACAGGCTTACCTACAGTCTACAGGTACGTCTACAGGTTTACCTACAGTCTACAGGTACGTCTACAGGCTTACCTACAGTCTACAGGTACGTCTACAGGCTTACCTACAGTCTACAGGTACGTCTACAGTCTACATGTAAATCTACAGACAATTCCTTCAATTAGTTTGATATATTCCTCAGTGTTTAGATATTGTTTACATTCTTATATATTTCTCAGATATTATTTAGATATTCCTGGGATATTTCTCAGTTATTCTTTAAAACATTAATGCAATCTTTCTCATTACGTCCGATAAAGTAATTAGTTGGCGTAAATAAATTAATTACTCTTATAACAAAACTAATTACAGGATTTATATAACGATAATTTTCTTTCAGTTGTAAATGTTCTTAATTTTTAATGATATTTAATTTACGGTGAGAAGTTAAGGTTATGGGGAAGATTTAGCCACTTGGTGTTGTGGAGGGAACATCTATCTTTTGTTCCCTCCGTCCACCCCTCCTTCCCTCCATCCACCCCTCCTTCCCTCCCTCCCTCCACCCATCCTTCCCACCCATAAAGACTAACCATTCTCTTCTTTTAACAGTATTGACGCACGTACGGACACACTAACGAGGTCACAACACTGGTCAGAACTAGGCCACCGAGCCTACTTCCAGGTGACCTTTGACCCAACTGGCTTCACCTTATATAACGTGACCTTAGCTGACCAGGGGTTGTATCGATGTAGGGTCGACTTCAAGGCTGCCCCGACGAGGAATGTGGCGGTGATATTGGTGAGAGAGAGAGAGAGAGAGAGAGAGAGAGAGAGAGAGAGAGAGAGAGAATATGTTTTTGGGTTTACTCTTTTAATACCTGGGGACTCTCTCTCTCTCTCTCTCTCTCTCTCTCTCTCTTTTCCAAATTACGAGTATTTCGGAGAGAGAGAGCAATTAATAATTAATTATATTACACCTCAGATTAACAAATTATTCCCCAAACTAATCATTTTCCCTAGATTATCACACAGAACACAATACCTCACAGGTGATAATTGCTCACCTTCAAATAATTATTAGATCTTAATAATCACCTTCAATAATTACACCCCAGATAATTTAGATATGATAATTCTATATACTGTATCATTAGGAATTATTCTACACCTTTAATAATTTCACTACACTATAAGATAATTAAATGACACCCATGATAATTAATTGGTATACTTGATTGACACACACAAACTGTACACCGTCAACTGCACTAATTCTTGACCTTGTGTTGGTTAGAGTCACCGAGGCGACTGAGGGTCACAGACGGGTTAGGTCACGTGGTCACGGGGGTCATCGGCCCTTACCCCCTCGGAGGGTCACTCACTCTCAACTGTGACATCAGTGGAGGTATGTATTTTGACGTCAGGGGAGGTAGCTCAAATGTGACGTCACAGGTGGGTCAACTGTGACGTCAGAGGAGGTAAGCTAACTGTGACGTCAAGGGAGGTAGATGAACTGTGACATATTGCTGTCGTTGTAGTTATTATTATTATTATTACCTGTACTACGAATATTATTATAATCATTATCATCAATATTCATCACCATCATTATCATCATCATCCTATTGTCTTCACTAATATTTATGCCTGTCTGTCTCATCTATCTACTTTAGGGTCACCGCGTCCAGAGGTCAGCTGGTGGCACGAAAGGTCACTGCTAGACGACGTGGTGGACGAGGTCAAAGGTCAACTCACGCGCAACACTCTAACCCTACCTCACCTGACCCGACATCACCTGTTTCGGGTCGTGACCTGTAGAGCATCCAATTCTAACCTGACTTCTCCTCTGGTCGCTTCTGTCACCCTTGATATGACCTGTAAGTACCTGTAACTACCTGTACATGTAAGTGTAGCTGTACCTGTAACTACCTGTACTTGTAAGTGTAGCTGTACCAAACCTAACCCAACCTAACCTAACCCAACCTGTCTCCCCTCTTGCAGTACCACCCCAAGAGGTCAAGATCGTAGGTCAGCGGTACCCCCTACATGAAGAACTGGTATACTCCTTGATGTGCGAGGTCACGGGGTCAAGGCCTCCAGCTAATGTCACGTGGTGGGTCGACGGCGGCCTCGTTAGTAATGCTGCTGAGGTGAAGGTATGTCTGTCTGTCTCTGTCTCTCACGTTCACTCCAACTTGCCGACGAACGTAACATTAACACTAATATACTCCCAGAATGTAAATAACACCAACAGAACGTAACTCACCATGAACGTTCACTTGCAGGAGATGCACGACGGGAACGTAAGCAGGTCGACGTTCAGCCTGTCAGCCAGCAGGTCGCAGGACGGAGCCATGGTGTCCTGTAGAGCAGAGAATAAATTCCTGCAGGCCGCTGTTATGGAGGATTCGCGCAGGCTTGTTGTTTATTGTGAGTCTTCGCTATGCCTGATATTACAAAAAAAACTGAAGTAATATTAGCCATTATTTAGTGTACAATTAGAGAGAGAGAGAGAGAAATAATTATAACTCCTTCTCTCTCTCACTACTTTCACTCTAACACACTCACTCTCCCCCCTCCCACAGATACTCCCAGGCTGACCATAAGAGCGGGACGTAACATAGATATGAGTAATATAGGCGAGAAGGATGACGTGTATTTTGACTGTCACATCCAAGCTAACCCGAGTGTGGGCAGCCTCCAGTGGTTCTTCAATGTAAGTATAGATAGATCTAATTATCCGTATATCTATCTAGTCACCCCTCGTCTCATGTAATCGTCTAGCTTTCTATCGGCTCTATCCATTTATCGAGCTACCTACTTTCCTACCTTCCCTTCCTTCCTACCACCCTACCTACCTACCTACCCTTATTTACAAAATTATTAGACACGGGAGTTGTGCCAGACTTGTGGAAACAGGCAAATGTAGTACCCATATTCAAAAAGGGAGACAGAGCATCAGCGTCAAATTACCGGCCGATCAGTTTGACATCAGTAGTGGGGAAATTTCTTGAATCAATTATAGCAGATAGCATCCGATCGCATCTAGAGAAAAGCAAATTAATCTACGACTCTCAACATGGGTTTACAAAGGGAAAATCTTGTCTAACAAATCTGCTAACGTTTTTAGGAAAGTCTTCGAGGTAGTAGATAATGACGAAAATTACGATGTTATTTACTTAGACTTTAGCAAAGCATTTGACAGAGTACCGCATCAGAGGTTTCTGAGAAAAATTAAGGCTCAGGGTATCGAGGGGAAAGTTTTAAATTGGATAAAATCATGGCTCACCGATAGAACGCAGAGGGTCAGCGAAGATGGTGTTAAATCTGAGTGGGGCCGTGTAACCAGTGGGGTTCCCCAGGGGTCAGTTTTAGGCCCACTCTTGTTCATAATCTACATAAACGATGTAGATACTGGGATCAGCAGTGACATAAGCAAGTTTGCGGATGACACCAAAATAGGGCGGCAAATTAATTCAGGGCAGGATGCAAATGCATTACAGGAGGATCTAAATAAACTGCAGGGGTGGTCTGAAAAATGGCAAATGAAATTCAACACCAGCAAGTGCAGCGTACTTAATATTGGAAGAACAAATACGTATAATGTATAGAGCCTTAACAACATCAACCGAGAGAAGTCGACTTGTGAAAGAAACCTAGGGGTACTTGTAAGCCCGGACCTACGGCCTAGAAAACAGTGCGTTAATGCTCGAAATAAGGCAAACAGAGTATTGGGTTTTATATCTAGAAGTGTAAGTAACAAGAGTGCAGAGGTCTTATTGCAACTATATCTTGCGCTAGTCAGGCCGCACCTCGATTATGCGGTTGAGTTCTGGTGCCCCTATTATAGAATGGATATAAATTCACTAGAGTCGGTGCAGCGAAGAATGACAAAAATGATTCTGGGACTTAGAAACCTTCCATATCAGGATAGGTTAAAGAAACTTAACTTGCATTCCCTAGAAAGACAAAGAGTGCGGGGAGATATGATAGAAGTATTTAAGTGGGTGAAAGGAATCAATAAAGGGGATATAGATAAAGTTCTTATAATATCCGAGCAGGATAGGACTCGGAACAACGGATTCAAGTTGGATAAGTTTAGGTTTAGGAGGGAGATAGGAAGGAACTGGTTCACAAATAGGGTGGTGGACGAGTGGAACAAGCTTAGCAACTTTGTAGTAAGTGCTGGAACTTTGGAAAGTTTCAAAAGGAGGCTAGACAGATTCATGGATGATAGAGAGTGGTAATAACTCTCGACAGGAGCTGCCATGCACAGGCCAACCGGCCTATTGCAGACTCCTTATTTTCTTATGTTACCCTCCATTTATCCGCAGGATCAAGAATTATCCCAGAACAGAACCAGAGGCATCATACTCACCAACCAAAGCCTGGTACTACAGCACGTCTGCCGCCCAGCATCAGGGTTATACACATGTGCTGCTTCCAATATATGTGGGTCGGCCATCTCAAATACCCTGCGTCTCAACGTTAAGTGTAAGTATTAATGAGTGGGTGGGTGGGTGTCGGGTGTGCTTGAGTGACTGTAGGTAAGTGTGGCTATGTTTGAGTGACGGTAGGTAAGTGTGGGTATGTTTGAGTGACGGTAGGTAAGTGGGGGTGTGCTTGAGTGACTGTAGGTAAGTGTGGGTATGTTTGGGTGACTGTAGGTAAGTGTGGGTATGTTTGAGTGACGGTAGGTAAGTGTGGGTATGTTTGAGTGACGGTAGGTAAGTGTGGGTATGTTTGAGTGACGGTAGGTAAGTGTGGGTGTGTTTGGGTGACTGTAGGTAAGTGTGGGTGTGTTTGGGTGACTGTAGGTAAGTGTGGGTGTGTTTGGGTGACTGAAGGAGTGTGGATAACTTAACGTGTACAGTACATCCGATTACCATAGAGGTTTTCTGGAATGCATCAAGTACAGTGCGTTAAACGGACACTGACTGTACTGTACGTTTACTCCCACGACAGTCGCGCCTTTGTGCTCAAAGGATCAAAAATGGGCGTACGGAGCCAGTCAACACAACCCCGTGAACGTGAGCTGTCAGGTAGAGGCGTTCCCTGAGCCCTGGATGTTCACGTGGGCGTTCAACACCTCCACGGACTTCAAAGAAATCCGGAAGGAGATGGTCCATGTCGGGAGAAGCCGTAGTGAGGTCACGTACATTTCCGAAGGACATCAGGACTTCGGGTCTCTGTTGTGCTGGGCCCGCAATGACGTGGATTCTCAACAGCGTCCTTGTGTTTTTCATATTGTGCCAGCAAGTAGGGTTGTGTCGCTCTCTGTTCAGCTTTCTATAGCTGTTTAGCTTTCTATAGCTCTTATTAGCTGTTTAGCTTTCTAGAGCTGTTTAGCTTTCTATAGCTCTGTAGCTTTTCTTTAGCTCTAGTAACTTTTTTATTCCCAAGTAGTTCCTTAATAAGTTTTTAAATGCTATATACTGTATATATCTTCCTAATTCAATATCACTACTGTATATAACTACCAATAGCTTTTTATTGTTCCCAGCAGGTGTGCAGCATTATGTGCTCGATTTTCAGCCTTAAATTGTCCAAATGTAGCTTTTGATAGTTCCCTGTAACTATATATAGCTTCTTAAATAGTGTATAGTTCTTACAGGTTCATGTAGTGGGTATTAATGACACCGTCCTACAGGTGTGCCGGAGCCCGTCAACAACTGCGCAGCGTGGCACAATGAGAGCGCGGCGGGGCAGGTGGCGGTGGCGTGCCAGGCAGGGTGGGGCGGCGGCCTTAGTCAGACCTTCACCTTGGAGGTACGACAGGGCCCTTCTAGAGGCTCCCAGGGACCCTTGGTAGGATCTCAGAGTCCTTCATTGAGAGCCAAAGGCCCCAAGGAGTCCAGGAACCCTTCAACACGATCTCATCAGGGAGCTTCAACAAGTTCCCAGAGTCCTCGGGACCCCCAGAACTCGCCGACGGATTTTCGGGGCTATAGGGACCCTACAGAACATCACTCCAGGTCCCCGGGTGAGGTCCTAGCTGCCCTGAGGGATCAGAAGGAACCAAACTTTACCGTGATGGGACTAACGCCAGGGAGGGAGTACCACCTTGCCGTCGTGGCCACTAACTCACAAGGTTCAGCGGCTCCAGTCATCTTGGTTCACGTCACACCAATAGACGTGGCCGAGCAGCGGACGAGTGCCGTGGTGGCCAAAGCACTACCTGACGGAGATCCTGTAGGAGGTGTAGTGGGCGTGGTGGTGGTGGCGGCAGGTGTGGTGGTGGTGGCGGCAGGTGTGGTGGTGTTGGGCGTAGTAGTGGTAGTGTTACTGGTTGCTGTCAGAGCTCGCATCCTACCCCTAGTAGCCGCCAGTAGTAGAACCTCCTCCTCCTCCCTCTCCTCCTCCTCCTCTCGGGACAGTAGGATGGTGTATGACGGTCCTACAACAGCTGCCGTCAACACTACTGACAGTGAAGGCTTCCAACAACAAAGAAGACCTGATATTATATTAGTGAAAGGAGGTGAGTTATTAAACCAGGATAAAAACACAGACAAACGAAGGGAAAAATGTATACATATAGATAGATAGAGAGATATATAGACAGATAGATAGACAGATACATAAGAATGGAGGAAACTGCAGCGGGCCTATTGGCCCATACTGGGCAGTCCCGTTTACACCCAACCCCTATCGCTCATATAAGCATCCAACCTATGTTTGAAGCTATCCAGCGTATTCGAGTTAATGATGATGTTTGGTAACTTGTTCCACTCATCCACTACTCTGTTTCCAAACCAATGTTCACCTATTTCCCGCCTAAATCTAAATTTGTCTAATTTAAAACCATTGTTACAAGAGATAGATAGATAACAAATTTATTGATGTTTTCACAGGTGTCAGCTGTGGCAGGTCGCTTCAACAACAGGTAGAGTCAAAGAGAAAGTATGGGAAGGTAACAGCTGGTCCAGTCCAGAGGTGTCCAGCTGTCTTTCTGGCCGATGTAAGTGTACTACTGCGCTCATACATACATTCATACATAAACTTGCATGTGAATATAATACCTTAAAAATGGCGATGAAATACTCCGATATACTGTACACACGCAATTAAATTAAAGATTCAATTAAAATCCAAGTACAACACCTCTTCGTGTGCGTCTCCTTCAGGTAGTATTAGAAACAGAGAAGGATACCAAAAATATACATAGGAACCCCAGCAACAGGCGAATGACAGACGCCATAGGACCCCTTAACTACGGCGCCCCTTCACCGTGTCTTTCCGGGAGTCCTATCAACTTGGAGGGGAGCAGCAGGAAGCAGGATATCCCCCCAACAGGATATTTTACGGCCCAAGGTCATCAAGGAAGGTCAGAGTGGCATCCCTGTGGCCCTAATGAGGCGAGGACGGGATTGGTTACGTGTGGTCGGAGAGGAACCAATGAGAGCTCAGTTTAGTGTCAAGCATGGTGGGTGTGGATAAGTGTGTACGAGTGTCTGTCTGTCTTTCTGCGTGTGTGTGTGTATGCGTTTGTGTATTAGTGAGAACAAACACATTTTTATTCATGTCAGAATACTGCATGTATGTGTGTGCATGTATATTCATTCGCATCAGTGAATACATAAATAAATGTGTGCATAAATGCACAGTATACACATGTGGTTATGTATGGACAATTCTATGCCCCCAAAGTTTTGTCACTATAAGTCGTCAATATTATCAACAGGTAAAGTGAGCAGATATCAAGTCACGTTTCCAGCCTCCATCAGCTGTCTTTGTTTACAAGATGTCAGCTGATATCAAATAATAACATGAACCCCTATGAACCAACTACCACTGATTGGAACCAAGAACCAAGTATGATGAGAATGAACCCTTTATTGTTTACTAAAAGACGTCGCTTCTAATCATAGAGAACAATTAGTATACAAACTGTTTAAACAAAGCCATGTACGTTTTATTCATGTACGTTGACCTCTCATGCACGTCTCTTATATGTAGTGTATGTGTCTCCTCTTACGTGTACAGTCAGAGCCCGTTTAATGAATATCCTCTTAACGTACTGTAATACATCCAGGTAACGTACACATAAACGTACCATGTACGTTAGGCAGACACTGACTGTACTACACTATGTAAGTGAGGAATATAATTTAATAAAGGTATGTATATCTATGTGTACAGTATTGTGCTTTAATATATCCTTAGTTACACACATCTCTTCACACGCTCTCTCTCTCTCTGAACACCACCAATCAGAAAGAAAACTTTTCACATTCGTCCCATGAGACAGACAGACAAACGGACAGTTTCAGCTGTGGGTTAAAAAATTGTGGTTTGTTTTCATTTGTTTTGAACACTTATTGTGTGAAGGGACTGTAGTGGATTTCTCCCCTACAAACGCTGTTTGTCGCTGCCTAGCCGACCCCACCAATTCCCCAGTGTATGCCTCATGGTCTAGGTCAACCAGCGCCGCCATACATCACGGAGCGGGGGTCAACTACTAAGCCACGCCTACTCCCGCTATTTAAGACCTGACCTCTCTCTTTCTACCTACACCAACCAGCCAGCAATACCACCTCCTCCGCCGCTGCTGCCTGGTGGCCCTCGCTCCTCCGCCTGCCTGGCAGTCCTCGCTCCCGCCGGCGAGCATGGCGACCCACAAGCTGTCCTCCTGTGAGCATCCTCACCAACCAGCTCTCTCTACATCACACTTGTAACCATGCTGCCTTCCCAGCACCAAGCTGCATTGTACATAAGAACATAAGAATGGAGGAAACTGCAGCGGGCCTATTGGCCCATACTGGACAGTCCCGTTTACACCCAACCCCTATTGCTCATATAAGCATCCAACCTATGTTTGAAGCTATTCAGCGTATTCGAGTTAATGATGATATTTGGTAACTTGTTCCACTCATCCACTACTCTGTTTCCAAACCAGTGTTCACCTATTTCCCGCCTAAATCTAAATTTGTCTAATTTAAAACCATTGTTACGAGTTCACTCCTGGTTGGATAGTTTGAGCACCTTTGTAATGTCCCCTTTGTTTAGCCCTGCCTTCCACTTATACACCTCTATCAGGTCGCCCCTCGCTCTTCGTATCTCAAGGGAGTGCAAATTAAGATGCTTTAACCTGTCTCTATACTCAAGGTTCCTATTGCCCGGGATTAGTCTTGTCATTATCCTCTGAATTCGTTCCAAGGATTCTATATCCATTCTGTAATACGGTGACCAGAACTGAACTGCGTAATCCAGGTGCGGTCTCACAAGAGCAAGATTCAGTTTTAGGATGACCTCGCTAGTCTTGTAACTAACACTCCTTTGTTTGAACCCAAGTACTTTATTAGCCTTATTACGAGCAAAAACACATTGTTTACTTGGCTTAAGGTTCCTACTTATCATTACTCCTAAATCTCTCTCGCAATCGGATTTCTCTATGGCATCGTTGTTCATCTGGTATCTGGTTTCCCTGTTTACATCTCCTATACTGAGTACTTTACGTTTGTCCACGTTGAATTTCATCTGCCATTTTTCAGACCATTCGAAAAATTTGTTTAATCTTCCTGTAGTTTTGCCGAGTCCTCGTCAGATTTAATAACACGTCCTATTTTAGTGTCATCAGCAAATTTACTAATGTTGCTGTCTATGCCGATATCCATGTCGTTTATGTACATAATAAATAATAATGGTCCAAGTACTGAGCCTTGGGGAACTCCACTTGTGACGTTGCTCCAATGGGACTTAGTGCCGTTTATGCTCACTCGCTGTTTCCTGTCCTGTAACCATGCCCTAATCCATTTAAGGATGTTACCTTTGATTCCATGAGCTTCAACCTTTCAAATTAGTCTTTCGTGGGGGACCCTGTCGAAGGCTTTGCTAAAGTCGAGATATACCACATCATAATTGTGCCCCTCGTCCCCCGATTCGAAAACTGATGAAAAGAATGTTAATAGATTAGTTAGACAAGAACGTCCGCTTGTGAAGCCATGCTGGGAATCATTGATCAATCGGTGTTTCTCCAATACAACATGTATATAGAAAGCACATTGTGAGTTTCCTTTCTCCAACCCATCCTGAGTGTGAACCAAACATCACATACCCCACAAATGGTGACTCCCGGAGATTCGCACTCACACAGGATGGAGGAGAAACTGATCACGCTCCCAGTCTTCAAGCAACATGGAAGACTGGCTTATCCACACAGAAGCAGCTCTCATCGGCTCTACAATTACTGTCTCTACACCGCAGGTTAGACACCCTAGAGCAGGTCTGCTACTCTCAGCAGACACCAGCTCCTCTTCCTGCCCCAAGCACTGCGTCCTACCGACCACAGCACACCCGTCCTGCTTCAGACGCCGACCCTGGCCCAGCAGTAACCCCTGCCGCCCCTGACGCGGCCTCTGTTCCTGAGTGCGGACCCACACACCCCTCTTTTCTCCCTCAGGTACTCCCTGCTAATGTCCTGCACCCTGCTGCTGTCGTGGACCCAGCTGCTGTCACGAGCCCTCATCCGCTTCTGCTGACGTAGCCCCTGCTCCTGACCCAGACCCACACACCCCAGCAGGCGCATCTGACGACTCTGTACCTGCCGTGAGGGAAGCACAAAATTCATCACCTCCACACACCCTTTTTCTCCCTCTCTTCTCCCACAGATAGTGTGTATCTCGACAGTTGTATCCAGCGACCGGCTCATCCACGCCATCGCCGTTGTCTCACATGAGGCATGCACCACCCGTTCTACCTCACATGTGCTAAGCAACCCTGCAGACAACAAGTCTCCTACACCGCCTGGAGGGAAGGGGGAGTATTGTAGTGGATTTCTCCCCTACAAACGCTGTTTGTCGCTGAGTAGATGACCCCACCAATTCCCAAGTGTATGCCTCGTGGTCTAGGTCAACCAGCGCCGTCATACATCACGGAGCAGGGGTCAACTACTAAGCGTGTTGGGGGCACAATAATGACTATTTACACACACACACACTACATCCTTGACCACAGAAGGGTCAAGACGTACCTGGCGCTCCTCTGGGAGCAGCCAGGTCAACTGTTATGTTGGCCTATACCAACTCCATCCCCACCGGAATATCAACAAGTTCTTGCCAGAAGTTACTATTTCATTAAGGAAAGGAACGGAACCAGTGTTGAATCGTGGTGAACAGTGCTCAAGTCAGTGAAAAACAACTCAACAGTAACAGCTGAGTCGTACCCAAGCTAACCTTCACACAGTGAGGTCCCAGGTACCCAGTGATAACTGCCCCCGAGACTCAACAACACCAGCTATGTGTTAATCCGTCCACGATAGGGAGGCCTGGGACCACACCTCACTCACTTGAGTGAGTGAGGTCCTGTAACACCAGACCACATGGTGTCCCCATGATGCTACGACACCACGTAGTGAATGAGTTGCTACAGCATCATGTGAGGTCCCTCATAACACCATCTGTTAGGGAATTACTACACCACGTCAGGTCCCTCAAAACACCATCTGTGAGGGAATTACTACACCACATGATGCCCCTCATAACACCATCTGTGAGGGAATTACTACACCACGTCAGGTCCCTCATAACACCATCTGTGAGGGAATTACTACACCACGTTATGCCCCTCATAACACCATCTGAGGGAATTACTACACCACGTGATGCCCCTCATAACACCATCTGTGAGGGAATTACTACACCACGTCAGGTCCCTCATAACACCATCTGTGAGGGAATTACTACACCACGTTATGCCCCTCATAATACCATCTGTGAGGAAATCACTACACCACGTCAGGTCCCTCATAACACCATCTGTGAGGAAATCACTACACTACGTCAGGTCCCTCATAACACCATCTGTGAGGGAATTACTACACCACGTGATGCCCCTCATAATACCATCTGTGAGGAAATCACTACACCACATCAGGCCCCTCATAACACCATCTGTGAGGGAATCACTACACCACGTGACGTCCCTCATAACACCATCTGTGAGGAAATCACTACACCACGTGACGTCCCTCATAACACCATCTGTGAGGAAATCACTACACCACGTGACGTCCCTCATAACACTATCTGTGAGGAAATCACTACACCACGTGACATCCCTCATAATACCATCTGTGAGGAAATCACTACACCACGTGACGTCCCTCATAATACCATCTGTGAGGGAATCACTACACCACGTGATGTCCCTCATAACACCATCTGTGAGGAAGTTACTACACCACGTCAGGTCCCTCATAACACCATCTGTGAGGAAATCACTACACTACGTCAGGTCCCTCATAACACCATCTGTGAAGAAATCACTACACTACATCAGGTCCCTCATAACACCACCTGTGAGGGAATCACTACACCACGTGATGTCCCTCATAACACCATCTGTGAGGAAGTTACTACACTTCGTGTCTGCTGTTCATGCAGCTCGTTAACTCAGGGTGTGGTTGTTGTGTTGGCGACAGCTTCTAAACCTTAAACAAATTCACGCCTAGGTGGCCCTTGGGCCGGCCAGCCTCGTTACACGAGCGGCAACCATTATATATATTATAGTAGTAGTAATATAGTTAATCTAACCAGCTCTTATATCTCCCTTATCCAGCCGAAAGGAAAGAAAATAAGGAAGAAAGATGGAGACAATGTGTAGTGTGAGGACGGTGATGACAATGATGATGGCAGGACTGTGTACTTGGCTGTCACTAATTCCACCCATTACCTGTTCTCGCCACACAACTGTTCGCAAAGGTTTCAGGTCACAGGTGTTCTATTAAGTATAGGTCAGGGTATCTATCTATCTATCTATCCCTGAAGCTTAAAATTATAGCCAACGGCCATACCACGTTGAAAACACCGCTTCTCGTCCAATCAACGAAGTTAAGCAACATTGGGTCTGGTTAGTACTTGGATGGGTGACCGCCTGGTAACACCAGATGCTGTTGGCATTTAATATTATAGAATGGATATCAATTCACTAGAATTGGTGCAGCGTAGAATGACGAAAATGATTCCGGGACTTAGAAACCTTCCATATCAGGATAGGTTAAAGAAACTAAACTTGCATTCCCTAGAGAGACGAAGAGTGCGGGGAGATATGATAAAAGTATTTAAGTGGGTGAAAGGAATCAATAAAGGAGATAGATAAAGTTCTTAAAATATCCGAGCAGGATAGGACTCGTAGCAACGGATTTAAGTTGGATAAGTTTTGGTTTAGGAGGGAGATAGGAAGGAACTAGTTCACAAATAGGGTGGTGAACGAGTGGAACAAGCTTAGCAACTATGTAGTAAGTGCTGGAATGCTGGAAAGTTTCAAAAGGAGACTGGATAGATTCATGGATGATAGAGTGGTAGTAACTCTCGACAGGAGCTGCCAAGCACGGGCCAACCGGCCTATTGCAGACTCCTTATTTTCTTATGTTCTTATGTTAATACACCTATTCTTCTTCTTGCCATATATACAGCATAACTAGACACTTGAATAAATGACATCAATTAATAATGTCGGGGATCTAGGAGAAGTACTAATGATGTTTTAAATTACCTGGTTTAACCCCTTTGAGAATGATGGCCTAACCCCTTGAAATGGATAGACTAACAGACAGTCATTTTACCAAAGACAGACACTATAAACAGACAGAACCCAATCACACATCCGTGAATTACAGGTCACGAATCCCACCTTCCCTAGTCTGTCTGGCTGTAGTCTGACCACAGAGACAGTGCCCAACAAACTAACCTGCGCTGCCTACTGTCAACGCACACCTACTTGTACCATGTTCTGTCTGTCTGTAAGTGTCATGCTGGGGTATGTATGTATAAGTGTGTGTGTGTGTGTGTGTGTATAAATCTCTTCATTGGTTTTCTTAACCTAACCTAACCTTAAATAAATTAGTACACAAATAAAAGACATTTTCTTTCCCTCAGGCACAACAAAGCCAGGGTAGGCAGAAACTGGGCTGACGACACACTCTGGCACTTGCTACACCAGCTGGGGATCAGAGATAATGGCGTCTGCCTCTATCGCCGTGTCAATTAGTTACACCCCAAGTTACGACTCCACTAAAGCCATTAACGGGTTCTACTGTAACACCTTAACTCGGTGTTACTGCTCAGTGTCCATGACCAACGCCTACCTGGCCATCTCCGTCGGCTCACAGCAGCTCGTTAACTCTGTCAGGATCCAGACTTTCTCCTACTTCAATAACATCGAGGTGAGCGTCGGCAACTCCACGGATTACTCAAACGGTTACTCAGACAACATCCTCTTAGGCAATACTTTAGGAAGTGTTAGTTCAGCTTCCGTCGTCACCTTCCAACAGTCACAGCCCATTCAAGGATCAATTGTGTTGTTCTTACAGAAAGATACAATTTACTTCTGTATGTGTGATATAGAGATTAACGTTAACTAACTGCTGGCGCGATAAACTTACACACACACGAACCAACACACTGTTTCGTAGACTGATGACACACACGCACCGACGAACGCCAGTGGCATAGTATATGAGAAATAGATAATCATACTTATCCTCTGGGCATGTATACAGTACTGGCTGTAGAATGTACTTAACTATGTGCCAGTGTTGGTCAAGTCTTTCTTGAGTGAGCTCAAACTCGGTGCCGTCACAACATTGACAGATTACTCCAAGATTTCAACGACTAAGGTCTTTAAGCGCACAACAAGGTTAATAATTACACTATTCCATCAACAAGTTAAAATCATGAGCTAAAATTCGCTTGTGTAAGAGCCTTATGAGGAACGGACCATTTATACTTCGCTTACACCAGCTCTGCAACCACGACCTAGAACAGAAACAATGCTGGAGGAGTGAGGTGCATTGTGTTAATTTAGAGCAGCTCATTATTAACTTTTTATTTACATTCGTAAAGTACAAATAATATTAACAACTAAATGTTGGTCTAAATTGATATCCGAACTCGGGAAGTAAAAATCATCGCGGAAAACACACGTAGATATCGTATGAGTGAAAAAGATAAAGTTTAAAAACGATCAGCGGTGTTTCCTGTCATCACCCCACCACCAGTAGACCTTTGATTTAACCTCGTTGCTAGCTCAGAGTGAACAAAGTTGAGATATACAAAATCTTCTTATAAATTCTACAAGTTTATTTACCACAGTTATTTTCAGTTAATGATATTTTTAACACCAAGACCTACATGCATCCTCTGACCACTCTTGAAGCCGATATATATATTTTCCTATAATATTTCACATTAAGTCAGTTCTATTTTTAAGTGTCCTGGCTACAGCTTGGAGTTGTCTGTATTTGTGAAGAAAAAAGCTGAACTGAATTGCATTGAGCATATTTTTTTATGGAACTAACAAGCCACATTAATCCCATCACACTGCTTTTGAGACCTCATTTATCATGGACACACAATTGACGATTTCGCGCCATTAATCATAGCATACTAATGGCAGCCATGAACAAATTTGCCTGAATTCTCCTCCTTTTTATTTAATCGTTCAGCCCTTTTTGCGGTTCTCTATTAAACGCCTGAGTAGAGTCAAGGTATATACTATAGGCTACAGGGTCCTTAGAATGATGCAGGACACATTCATACACTAGTAGAACGATATGCTAGACTTTTATACACCAGTAGAATAATATACTAGACCTTCATACACCAGTAGAATAATATACTAGACCTTCATACACCAGTAGAATAATATACTAGACCAGGGGTTCTCAACCGGGGGGGGGGGGGGGAATTTCCCCCCCTCAGGTTTTCAGGGGGGGGGGAAACATACTAATATGGAAAAAATAAAGGATTTTCAGTATTATATGCATACTATTTGGAATGCTCTTTTTGAGGCAGACAATCTTGGAAAGGAGGAGGAATGACATTCTGACATATGGTGAAAGGGGTTTATGGGGCAAACAAGGTTGAGAACCACTGTACTAGACCATCACACAGCAGTAGAATAATATACTAGACCATCACACAGCAGTAGAATAATATACTAGACCATCACACAGCAGTAGAATAATATACTAGACCATCACACAGCAGTAGAATGATATATTAGACCAACGGAGGGCCACCAGACTGGTGCCTGCACTACGGCACCTCAGCTACCCTGAGAGATTAGAGCGCCTGGAACTGCACACGGGCAAGGGGAGACATAATTGAGGTGCATAAACATCTCAAAGGGCACTACTCAGTCGAGTGTCCATACCTGGAGATGGCAGACGCTCGCCCCACAAGGGGTCACAGCTCAAGCTTGAAGAAGCCGCAAGTCCAGAAAACTGTGAGGGCAAACTTTTTTGGAGTTAGAGTTGTGAACTCTTAGAACAATCTGCCAAACAGTGTTTTGACGGTGTAGTGAATTTCTCCCCTACAAACGCAGTTTGTCGCTGAGTAGCCGACCCCGCGAATTTCCCAGTGTATGCCTCGTGGTCTAGGTCAACCAGCGCCGCCATACATCACGGAGATCAACTATTAAGCCACGCCTACCTCCGCTATATAAGACCTGACCTCGTGGTGACCTATTTCGCTCTTCTTCTAGCTACAGCCGCAGCAAGCAACACCACCTCCTCCGCCGCTGCCTGGCAGCCCTCGCTCCCGCCGGCGAGCATGGCGACCCACAAGCTGTCCTCCTCTGAGCACCCTCACCAACCAGCTCTCTCTACATCACGCTTGTAACCACGCTGCCACTTCCCAGCACCAAGCTGCATTGTACATCCAATACAACATGTATACAGAGAGCACATTGTGAGTTTCCTTTCTCCATCCCATCCTGAGTGTGAACCAAATAACCCGTACCCCATAACGGCACCGAGTGTGAGCTCTTTCAAGACCAGACTT
The DNA here is from genome assembly GCA_958450375.1 of Homarus gammarus. NCBI lineage: Eukaryota > Metazoa > Arthropoda > Malacostraca > Decapoda > Nephropidae > Homarus > Homarus gammarus. Next base: position 20,016 of record CAUDMG010000636.1, on the reverse strand, counting down.
GACCAACACTGGAGCAGGTTCAGGTTCATTCAGGAGGTAGTAGGCAGCTACCAAACAGGGAGGTATTACCACCTGGGAAGTATTGGAAGTATAATGTATTGTCTAATGGTGGACTCTGCTGCCATATGGCATCACGAAAAATTGTGACAAGTCCCAGGGTCTCAATAAGAGTGCATGATAGGAGAATGTGTTATTATTTATCTACCTACTTCATCTAATGGCCACCCCAATTAGAGGTGGCCATGCCGAGGGAAGGAGGCCAGTTGCCCTCCTTATAATATTTACTAATACTGCACTGTACAATTTCATCACTACAGAAAACGTAAAATTGTTTATTAATACGATCATCAAAGAAAACGTAAACTGTAACATGGGTAACTAAGGTATGAAATAATCACTTTTTTTTCGTCACAATATTGTCAACGATGAAATACCATGAATACGACCATTTTGCTATCTTATATTTATAGATGATTCTTAAAAACGAACCCTCACTAAAGTAAGCCTGACCTAAAACTACCAAAATATCGTTACGTTAAATTGATTTAGGGTAGGTTTGTGTGTTCGGCTTTTAAAATACTGCATGAATTAATGGTTTATCTGTATACAGTACATGAGAGAGAGAGAGAGAGAGAGAGAGATAGAGATATTCCTAACCATTAGTGTCAGGCCCCATGATTTATACAACACTTTTTCGTGACTAATACGATTTCATGAATATACAGTGTCTCATGAAAAAAAAAATCACTGCTTTATACATTTTCGTGGCGATCGCGTGAAAATTTCTAATACAAAAGCAACATTTGTCTTGATTTGTAACCTTGTGGGAGACATCGCACATGAAACAGAGGAGGTTAGTGTTGCAATCCTCGTGAAAATATCTAAAATAGTGTGTGTGTGTATTTTTTGAGACTATGTACATACAATATATACGAACACCGGATCACCTGAGGAATAGACACCCCAGTTTAGTTTACTTGATGATTAAACAAACTAATATTAACCTAAAGTCACCTTAATTTAACCTAACTCCTCCAGGTAAAGTTAAGGTGTTGAATCATAAGGTGAAATAAGCTAGGGAGGCTAATCTTCAGGTGATCCCATGAATCATCAAACACCAGTCCCCCAGAGGTTACTATTTCTCCTAAGTGAACAGAGGTGTGTGTTAAAATTATCCTGACACTTTACCTTAACCAGAAACCTGTACTGTCTGTGTATAGTGTTTGTATACCTGTACTGTCTGTGTATAATGTTTGTATACCTGTACTGTCTGTGTATAATGTTTGTATACCTGTACTGTCTGTGTATGTTTGTATACCTGTACTGTCTATGTATAATGTTTGTATACCTGTACTGTCTATGTATAATGTTTGTATACCTGTACTGTCTGTGTATAATGTTTGTATACCTGTACTGTCTATGTATAATGTTTGTATACCTGTACTGTCTATGTATAATGTTTGTATACCTGTACTGTCTGTGTATAATGTTTGTATACCTGTACTGTCTATGTATAATGTTTGTATACCTGTACTGTCTATGTATAATGTTTGTATACCTGTACTGTCTGTGTATAATGTTTGTATACCTGTACTGTCTGTGTATAATGTTTGTATACCTGTACTGTCTGTGTATAATGTTTGTATACCTGTACTGTCTGTGTATAATGTTTGTATACCTGTACTGTCTATGTATAATGTTTGTATACCTGTACTGTCTGTGTATAATGTTTGTATACCTGTACTGTCTGTGTATAATGTTTGTATACCTGTACTGTCTGTGTATAATGTTTGTATACCTGTACTGTCTGTGTATAATGTTTGTATACCTGCACTGTCTGTGTATAATGTTTGTATACCTGCACTGTCTGTGTATAATGTTTGTATACCTGCACTGTCTGTGTATAATGTTTGTATACCTGCACTGTCTGTGTATAATGTTTGTATACCTGCACTGTCTGTGTATAATGTTTGTATACCTGCACTGTCTGTGTATAATGTTTGTATACCTGCACTGTCTGTGTATAATGTTTGTATACCTGTACTGTCTGTGTATAATGTTTGTATACCTGTACTGTCTGTGTATAATGTTTGTATACCTGTACTGTCTGTGTATAATGTTTGTATACCTGTACTGTCTGTGTATAATGTTTGTATACCTGTACTGTCTGTGTATAATGTTTGTATACCTGTACTGTCTGTGTATAATGTTTGTATACCTGTACTGTCTGTGTATAATGTTTGTATACCTGTACTGTCTGTGTATAATGTTTGTATACCTGTACTGTCTGTGTATAATGTTTGTATACCTGTACTGTCTGTGTATAATGTTTGTATACCTGTACTGTCTGTGTATAATGTTTGTATACCTGTACTGTCTGTGTATAATGTTTGTATACCTGTACTGTCTGTGTATAATGTTTGTATACCTGCACTATCTATATACATAAGTTGAATTAGTGTGAATTTGTATCTCTTACTTTTATCCTCTTCACCACTGATCGGTTCGTTAGCCGCTTGGCCGATCGGTCACGTCTCTGTTACGCACTGTTGGCAAGTACTGGGTATACACCGGCTCCTGAATATACCTGAACCTGCTCCAGTGTTGGTCAAGTCTGGTCTTGAAAGAACTCGCACTCGGTGCTGTCACAAGACTCTGGCAGACAGTTCCAAGAGTTCACAACTCTCACTCAGAAAAAGTTTGCTCTCACAGTTTTCTGGACCTGCAGCTTCTTTGATCTTGAGCTGTGACCCTTTCTGGGGTGATCTAACACAAATTTTATAAATAAATAAATAAATATATTACTATACTATGCATTTAACTTCATTACTATATCACAAATTCGATTTTGACAAGAGTTCAAGAATAGAAATTATATCTTTGAGTTATAATAAAATTTATCTATACTTTCTTATACTTTATTTTGCCTTATACATGTAGTAGTAGTAGTACAGTAAAAGTCCAAAAATCCGGATGCCAGAAATCCGGACTTTTCGAAAACTTAAATTTTATATATATATATATATATATATATATATTTTTAGCTGGCTTTTGTGTGTATGTGCGCATGCGTGAGCGCCACAGCTGCACAGCGACAACAAGCGACCTCGCGGTCGCCACTTGAAAACAAGCAATCAAAATGACGACGTTTGTGATTTTGAGTCCTACTCTTTCCATTTACAGTGTACTGTACAAGCCCATAATAATGGCTCCTAAAGTAAATAAACTTCGTTGTGAGAAGAGAAAGAAGAACACGTTGAAAATGAGTGACAAACTTGAAATAATTAAGAAACTGGAATGTGGAGTGAGCAATACTGCTCTAATAGAAACATGCGACATTGGAAAGTCTACAATTTATGATATAAAAAAGGCAAAGAATAAAATTATAGAATCCACAGCTTTTTCTTTAAAACTGCTCGTTTTGATAAATGAAGCATGCTATATTTGCTAACGAATAAACTATCAAAATAAACCTAAAAATCTCTTCTTTATTCCTCCTTAAATTTGAATTTTAAAAGTACTGCCCGAGAATCCGGGCCGACCCAATCCCCACTCAGAACACACTGGCCTCACACACATACCCATGTCAGGTGGACCACCAAAGGTACACCCCATAATCATCATTGATTCTTCACCACATCACCAATTGAAAGTGACTGGAGACATGGATCTGTCATTAATTTTTGCACTAGAAATATCATCTTCTAAATCTGAGAGGCTCTTGTTGGCTACTGGCTGATTTCTAGAATAATCCACACCACTTCCTTCCCCATCCCTCATGTGTGACCTTTCAATAACAGTTATATCAATATTTTCTCCAGAGTTACTATGTAAATTTTCCTCTTCTAGGGATATATCTGCTCTAAGTAATGACTGTTCTTGTGGACTATGAGGGCTCTGTTCTTGTGGTCTATGAGGGCTCCTTGCACTAGCCTCATCTGAAGTGCATTTCTATTGTTCCTCTTCAGAACTTGAATTGATTCTTCTACTCAAGAATTTATGTTGTATGATGGCACTACCAACTCCATTCCTAACGAAGAGAGCTTGTGGAGTAAGTTTTGCCACTTCAAACTTAAACAACTTTCTCTTTGCCACATATCTTTTTAGGTTTACCTGTGGTGATTGGATATGATCAGTTCTAGATGGCTTACAGTAATTGTCCCTAGACCGTTTCTCTCCATCTTTATTTTTCCTTTTAATTTTTTCCTCATTTTGACTTTCAATTTCTTCATCAGTGTGTTTTTGCCTCTTCCTTTCATTTGCTGATTTTTGATTCTTGGAGTCAGGTTCACTTGAGTTATCTTCCTTAAAATTATTTGAAGGAGTCTTGGGAAATGCTTCCGATCTTAATTTACCTGGCTGAAAATAAAGAATTTAAATTAGGTTACATGTGCGGTGAATTTTCTTCACATGTACCACGATACACACACAGTGGTCTCTCGGTTAACGAGCACAATTTGTTCCAGAAGATTGCTCGTTAAACTGAAAAATTTGTTAACCGAAACCATTGTTTCAATGGGTTTTTGGGTAAATGGTTCCTGCTCACCGAAAATTGCCTAAATTCAACAAAAAAGGTAGTAAAGTACACTTACTCTGAGGTGTGTATGTAGAAGACTCCTGGGTGGTGATGCTGATGTGAATTTGAAGTGGGAGGAGGAGAAGGGAGAACAGAAGGAAGTGGAGGTGGAGGAGAAGCATTTTACCACTTCTTGGAAAGTGAGTCACCTTCCATGAAAGTGTCAGGAACCACTGCACTGACAGATTCTCCACCAAGAATATCCTCTCTCCTTCTTGAAGTGGAAGGCTGAAGGCTAGCATCTTGTTCCCTCTACCTTTTATTGAAGAAAGTGTCAATTTTTGCCTGTGGGGCATCTCTCCTCCTCATCATTAACTGATGTTTGAAGGAGACCATTGAGTCCTCAACATTACACAAAGCTAGTTCTGATTTTTCAACATCTGGGTGCCTTGAAGCCAGTTTCCTGAACTTCTCCCAGTGGTGAACAACATCTTTTAAATCATTGTCAGCCTCTAACATCTCATCCAGTTGCCTCAAGTCATCAGGAGTAAGTTCCTCCTCATGAGACATCACAAGCTCTTCTACATCATCCTCCTTCACTTCAAGGCCCAATGACTGCCCGATGGACACAATCTCCTGGTCCAACTCTGCTTCTTCCTCAAATCCCTCAAAATCATGGACTACTGATGGCCACAGTGCTTTCCATGAAGAATTGAGGGATCTAGTGGAGACTTCTTGCCATGATGACACAATCAATTTTACAGCCTCCAGGATGTTGAATTGTGTTCCAGAACTGTGACAGTGTTAGATCAGGATCAGTGGAAGTTGCCTGATGACACTGTAGTGGCTCCTCTCCCCTACAACTTCCAACTGAGCTCCAGCCGCGCGCCTACCAGCCAATCAGCGTACAGCCAGCTACGCCGAGAGACTAGGTCTATGCAGTGGACGTAGGGGTATGATCGCCGACCTAGTCTCAACCTTCAACCTCCAGCTCAGGATCAGAGCGTTTCACACCTTACGCTTAAGCTGCTGTGATTGGCCCTCTCGCTACGCTCACCCCAAATCCTGATCCTCGTAAATTGTATAAATACGGCCATGCATGGCCAGGGAGACCATTCTACACTCGGCTACCGGACCAGCAACATCTCTCACAGTTCCTCACCACCCAGCTTCCTCAGAAACCTCCTCGCCCTACAGGACCTCTGAGCAAGCTTCTCCACCTAGTCACTCCTAAGCACTGCGCTATACAACAATATATATACAAAAAGCGCATTGTGAGTTTCTATTCTAACTCATTCCTGAGTGTAAGATGTCTACTTGTACGTACGTTTGTGAGCCCATACTAAGATAATTGACAACTGGCCACATACGGTACGCTACAACAACACCTACACATTTTCTTCATGTACATCTTCTTGAAGTTGCTGATCACATTCTGGTCCATTGGCTGTATGATTGATGTAGTGTTGGGAGGCAAAAACAACACTTTCACAAAGTCAAATTGAGACTACAAAGTGCTGGCAAGTTGAGGGTCATGACCAGGGGCATTATCCTTAAAGAGAAGAGCCTTTAAAGGGAGTTTATTGGTGGTTAGGTAGCTTTTCACACAAGGGCAAAACACCTCAACAGCCCATTCATTAAATAGCTGTCTTGTCACCCATGCCTTACGGTTGGACTTCCAATAAACTCCAAGCCGTCCTCTCACCACTTTCTGTTGCTTGAACACCCTGGGGTTCTCAGAGTGGTAGACAAGCATAGGCTTCAGTCGGAAATCCCATGAAGCATTGGCACCCAGCAATAGAGTGACACTGTCTTTCATGGGTTTATGCCCAGGTAAAGAGGCTTCAGCTCTGGGGATGAATGTTCTTTTGGGCATTTTCTTCCAAAACAGCCCAGTTTCGTTCACATTGAACACTTGCTGTGGAAGATAATTTTCTTCGTCCATCAGTTCTTTAAACTACACTAAAAATTTTGCTGCTCCTTCCTTAAAAGCACTAGCAGCCTCACCATGCCAAACTACATGAAAAATGTCACTTCTTTTCTTATTTTTTTTTAACCAGCCTTTGCTGGCCCTAAAATCTTTGAATTCTGTGCCTCAAGAACCAGGTTGATCTGTCTTTAAATGTTCGTATATCTCCCTGGCTCTTTAACAAATAAATTAGGTAAAAACTGAATCACCTTTCATCTGTTTTTCCCTAATCCAAATGAGAAGTAACCTCTCTGTTTCTGCTATTAGGGATCTACCTTTGAACACACTGGTAGATTTGTCTCTCACTTTCACTTCATTGAATTTGTCTTTCTGTGCAGGAATTGTCGACACAGTTGATGTCGACATGCCATATTCTTTATTAAGCACTTTTGTTCTAATGCCTTCTTCATGTTTCTTAATAATTTCCTGTTTCACTTGGATTGAAATCGTTTTACTTGATTTCTTGGGACCCATGCTGGATTAAAAAACAATTTCAAAACGTGATATTTTAAGTTTAATTGCTGTAAGTAAAGACTATTTTCTTTAAATCAACACTGTACTGCGCTATATATCATCAATATGTAAAATATATTTCAAAATGGCTAATAATTTGCTTGGAAACACAGAAAAAAAGCATTTATGTTGAAGAGTCTGAAGCAAGATGTTACCTCCACTGAAAAGACACAGACAGACGCCTGTACGGTGTGTTGACAGGCTGTTTGGCACGCAAAAAACTAGCTTCCTATACTTCAATTATGTTCAATAATTGTTAAAATAACAAAAAAATTTAATATAAAACTTTTAAAATTATTGAATAGTACAATCTTCTTGTTATTTACTAAAATAGTAAGGAATGTATGCCCTAGAACCTATTACTGTATTGGCGGACTAATACTACAGCTGGTGGGCCGCCAAATGCAAGCGAAAACACGTTGAGGGGCGCTCATAAGAAATTCGTTAATTGAGGGATTGCTCGTTAACCGAGGGATCACTGTGCGTGTGTAAATATATATATATACAGTCAACCCTCGCTTTACGAGGTCCCACTTTACGCGTTTCCACGTTTACGCGGTACCCTGCCGAAACCGGAATGCTCACTTTCCGCGGTGTGTGTACCCTTTTAAGCGGAGAGCAGCGCGAGCAGGGTGCGCACAAGGTCGCCCCGTCATCAAAACATTACCAAGTTCTTCACCCGCCACCCACCACAGCCGGCCCAATCAGTGATAGTGAGGATATGGACTTATATGGACTTTGAGGGGTTTGACAAAGAGGCCCTGCAAGCCTCTGTGGTGGATAGTGATACAATTGATACAAGTGATACAGGTGAGGGCCAATAATCTGCCCTCTGCCTCGGAACCAACCGCCCATCCCCGTGTGCCCAGCCATCTTTTCTACTAATGTAAGTGTTAAAAAACCTAATATTATTGATATTTCTCTTAATTATTAATTGTGTGTGCATACCATCATAAAATTAAGAAGTTATTTTTACTACAACGTAGGTATTGTGTCTGAAAAAATGGAGTTTGGGGGTCGGCCCGGTCTCTATTTCAATTAATCCCATATGTTATGTTTTCACTTTACGCAGGCCGCCGTGGGTTGAATTAACTGCGTAAAGTGAGGGTTCATTGTATATATATATATATATATATATATATATATATATATAATATATATATATATATATATATATATATATATATATATATATTTATATACAGGTAGTCGTCGACTTACGACCTAGATTTGTTACGGCCGACCGGTCGTAAGTTGATCTGGTCGTAAGTCGGCCTATGTTATAATTACCATACGTATATTATACTGTAATGTGTAATGATAATATAATCATCTTTAAGTCATATTTTATCAACATTTTCTTTGTTCATTATTGTTACGGTCGTCAGGTTTAAGTAAATCACTGCATACTACAGTACAATTGGTTTATTATTTACACTGGGGCTGGGGCCAAAACTGTCGTACCGCCGGTCGTAAAGTCGAACAGACGTAAGTCGCATAGGTCGTAAGTCGACGACTACCTGTATATATATATATATATATATATATATATATATATATATATATATATATATATATATATATATGCAAGTATATCACTGTAGGTGCGCATGATCCAGGTATATGCTGATAACCACAAGGAAAAGAGAAAACAAGAAGTTCTCACACACACGAGACACTACAACCAATCACTGATGCGTGCACACACACACACACACACACACACGAGACACTACAACCAGAGTCAGTCATTGCCACCACTTATCTGAGTCAGAAGTTAAACAACTGATATATTGACAAAAAGTCTATATAAATAGTGAGGTTCTAGTTAAATGATATAACAAGTGGAAGTTGACCCTAATTTGAATGAATTTCAAAATGCATATGCCAACAAATATACATAGCCTATCAAGATACTTTAGCATTATTTTATGCATAAAAATAGCTCCTTCCATGTTCGAAACATCCTCTGGATGACGTGACACAGTTGAGCCAGGCAGACGTGTCTGTGCCAGCCTAACCTGTTCGAGGGCACACTAACCGAGTTGAAGTCAGACCACAAGACCATTTACAAGAACTGACATCAATCACAAGGTAAGTAAAGATAGCATTACTCCGTGCATAGTACACTGAAGATTTTGACTTATATGTTTACCCAGCTATCAACATTTTAGTAAAAAGTACAGTATGTATATGATATCATATATGTATAGCAAATTATTCTAATATTTTTTCTTCACGGAAACTACATTTAATTTGGTTGACGAGATCGCGTAGATATACAATACATATAGTCTTCATTTAGGCAGACAATTGAACCCGTGGAGGTCCGCGTAAAACGAGAAACACGTAAACGAAATAACAGAACCCGAGATTAATTGAAATAGAGACTGGGCCGACCCCCAGACTACACTTTTTCCGACACAATACGTACGTTGTCGTAAAAATAACATCTTAATTTTATGATGGCATGCACACAATTATTATTTAAGAGAAATATCAATAATATTAGGTTTTCTAACACTTACGTTAGTAGAAGAGATGGCTGGGCACACGGGGATGAGGGGTTGGTTCCGAGGCAGAGGGCAGATTATTGGCCCTCACCTGTATCAATTGTATCACTATCCACCACAGAGGCTTGCAGGGCCTCTTTGTCAAACCCCTCAAAGTCCATTTCCTCACTATCACTGACTTGAGTCGACTGTGGTGGATGGCAGGTGAAGAACTTGGTAATGTTTTGATGACTGGAAGACCTTGTGCGCACCCTGCCCGCACCGCTTCCCGCGTTAATGATGGAATGAACCGCGTAAATAAAAATTGGCGGTCTGGCAAGGTGCCGCGTAAATGACCAAACGCGTAAACCAAATCCGCTTAAATCGAGACTATACTGTATAAATAATTAACATAGATAAACAGTGTGGTTATAGGTATAACTGTAACGTGTTATACTCTGTCCTGATGCTTAGGTTGTGTTACAGTTAGTCCATATATGGTTACTGTGTTTCTTGTATATTTTGGTTTCTTTTGTTATATTCTTTGTTTAATAAAACCTAGAAATGTAAAACAGATTTTACTTCACATCTCACACTGTGCGAAGAAAGGTTGAAGTGCAGTATGATGAGGGATATGTTTGTTTACATCGGGTGGCGCTCACGGTAAAGAAGGGTCTAGCAAAAATGAGTGTGTTGGCTAATAATATTGTACACCTACAACATAAAAACTTTGCAATAGTTACTTACCTCACCTAGGTTTAAAACATTTCTATTTCTTTATCAGCCAGTTGAAAATCCTCGGTTAACAAGATTTCGGTTAACGAGTTACCTCCCATAAGATTCTTAACTTCGGTTAACGAGCATTCTCTCGATTAACGAGTTTCTTACGAGCCGACCTGAACATGTTTTCGCTTGTACTTGGCGGTCAACCAGCTGTAGTATTAGTCTGCCAATACAGTAATCGGTTCTAGGGCTTAAATTCCTTACTATTTTAGTAAATATCAAGAAGTTTATACTATTCAATAAATTTAAAAGTTTGATATTAAATTTTTTAGTCATTTTAACAATTATTGAACATAATTGAAGGTAAGGTCACTAGATTCAGGCGCGCCATCCAGCCTGCCAACACACCATACAGGCGTTAGTCTCTCTGTCTTTTCAGTGGAGGTAACATCTTGCTTGAGACTAACTAAATGCTTTTTTCTGTGTTTCCAAGCAAATTACAGTTGGTCCTCATATTACGCGGTTAATGTAACCCGGAGGGTACCGCGGAAAGTGAGAAACGCGTAAAGTGAATAACATAACATATAGGATTAATTGAAATGGAGTCCGGGCCGATCCCCAAATTCCACTTTTTGACGACACACAACTATGTTGTAGTAAAAATATTATCTTAACATTATGATGGCATGCACACACAATTAATAGTTAAGAGAAATATCAATAATATTAGGTTTTTTAACACTTACATTAGTAGAAAAGATGGCTGGGCACACGGGGATGGGCGGTTGGTTCCGAGGCAGAGGGCAGATTATTGGCCCTCACCTGTATCACTTGTATCAATTGTATCACTATCCACCACAGAGGCTTGCAGGGCCTCTTTGTCAAACCCCCCAAAGTTCATATAAGTCCATATCCTCACTATAATTATCACTATCACTGACTTGGGCCGGCTGTAGTGGGTGGCGGGTGAAGAACTTGGTAATGTTTTGATGACTGGGAGACCTTGTGCGCACCATTTTCGCGCCTCTTACACAACATGGCGGATGGCGGGAGGTTTGGATCCAAAAATGGCGCGGCTTGCCAGCCGCTCTCCGCGTAATGGGGTTCACGACCGCGGAATGTGAAAATGTTAGGTTCTGGCAAGGCACCGCGTTAACAGTGAAACGCGAATTGTGGGACCGCGTAATAGGAGGACCAACTGTATTGGTTATTTTGACATTTCTTTTAAATATTGATAATATATAACGCAGTGCAGTGTTATTTTAAAGAAAATAATCTTGAATTACACCAAGTTTAAAATTAAAATATCATGTGTTTAGATTTTTTGAATCCAGCATGGGGCCTAAGAGATTAAGAAAAGCGATTTCAATCCAAACCAAGCAGGAAATTAAAAAAAAAAATTACTTTTTTTTACTTTTATCCTCTTCGCCACTGATCGGCTTATTAGCCGCTTAGGCGATCGGTCACGTCTCTTTTCATTTATATTCTTCACCAAAAGATCGGCTTGCTAGCAGCCCGGGCGATCGGTCACGTCTGTCACGCACTGTTGGCAAATACTGGGCATGCACCGGCTCCTGAATGTACCTGAACCCGCTCCAGTGTTGGTCAAGTCTTCTCTTGAAAGAGCTCACAGTCGGTGCCGTCACAACACTCTCTGGTAGATTGTTCCAAGAGTTTACAACCCTCACTCCGAAAAAGTTTGCCCTCATGGTTTTCTGGACTTGCAGCTTCTTCAATCTTGAGCTGTGACCCCTTGTGGGGCGAGCGTCCGCCAGCTCCAAGTAAGGACAGTCAACTGAGTAGTGCCCCCTGAGATGCTTATACACCTCAACTAGGTCCCCCCTTGCCCGTCAGTAGTATAAGCTAGGCAAGTTCAGGCGCTCCAATCTCACAGGGTAGCTGAGGTGCCGAAGTGCAGGCACCAGTTTGGTGGCCCTCCTTTGAACATTACCAACTGACAGTCCCTAGCATATCTCGGGGAACAGATGGGGTGACAGTACTCCAGATGGGGAAGCACACTCCTGAGGATCGTCACGAGGGTCGGACCGTCTAGATATCTGAACGACCTTCTTATAAGACCCAATAATTTATTTGCCTGATTTACCTTCTTCTCACAATGGCCCGAGAACTTCAGTTCATTGTCAACATACACACCTAGGTCCTTCTCACACACGGTCTCAACTAGTGCATTTTCTTCATCCCGTTGGGACATATGGTACGGCTCCTTACCGTTGGTACGCCCCAGGTGCATCGTCTTACACTTCGTGACATTGAATCTCAGCAGCCATTTCTTCGACCATTCCTGGAGCCCACAGAGGTCCTTCTGCAGCTCTTCACAGTCCGCTTGGTTCTTAATTTCCCGAAATAACTTGCCATCATCGGCAAACATTTGTATGGAGGAGTGTACAACGTCATGCATGTCATTTATGAAACAAACAAACAACAGCGGGCCCAATACACTGCCCTGTGGTACCCCACTTGTTATAGGTACAGATGACGATTTCATGCCATTAATCACGACACACTGCTTGCGGTCATGTATAAAGTCTTCTAACCACGCTAGGACATTTCCCCAAATTCCGTACCATTCCAGTTTGATTTTCAGCCTTTCGTGGGGTACACTGTCGAAAGCCTTGGCAAAATCTAGGTAAATATTGTCGATATTACCACCCTGTTCTAGAATATGGGTCCAAATATCCAATACCTTGAGCAATTGTGTTAAGCAAGAGCGCCCCGGCATAAAACCGTGTTGGCAATCTTTTACAAGGTTGTTTCGTAGTAGATGTTCCATCGCGGCATCTCTGATAATACTCTCAAGTACTTTACATATTATGCTGGTCAGGCTCACCGGTCTAAAGTTGTTCGTGGAGTGACTATCACCCTTCTTGAAGATAGGACTCACATGAAGAAGGCATTAGAACAAATGCGCTATGCAAAGAAAATGGCATGTCGACATCAACTGTGTCGACAATTCTTGCACAGAAACACAAATTTAAAGAAGTAAAAATGAGAGACAAATCTACCAGGGTGTTTAAAAGTAGATCCCTAATTGCAGAAACTGAGAGGTTACTTCTCATCAGGATTAGGGAAAAACAGATGAAAGGTGATTCAGTTTCTACTGAATTTATTTGTTAAAGAGCCAGGGAGATATACGAACATATAAAGACAGATCAACCTGGTTCTTCAGGCACAGAATTTGAAGATTTTCGAACCAGCAAGGGCTGGTTCAAAAAATTTAAGAAAAGAAGTGAAATTTTTAATGTAGTTCGGTATGCTGAAGCTGCTAGGGCTGATAAGGAAGGGGCAGCAAAAGTTTTTAGTGGAGTTTAAAGAACTGATGGAAGAAGAAAATTACCTTCCACAGCAAGTGTTCAATGTAGACGAAACTAGGCTGTTCTGGAAAAAGATGCCCATAAGAACAGTCATCACCTCTCTACCTGGGCATAAACCCATGAAAGACCGACTCACTCTATTGCTTGGTGCCAATGCTTCAGGGGATTTCCGACTGAAGCCTTTGCTTATCTACCACTCTGAAAACCCCAGGGTGTTCAAGCAACAAAAAGTGGTAAGAGCAAAGCTTGGAGTTTATTGGAAGTCCAACCGTAAGGCATGGGTGACAAGACAGCTCTTTAATGAATGGGCTGTTGAGGTGTTTTGCCCTTCTGTCAAGAGCTACCTAACCACCAATAAACTCCCATTAAAAGCTCTTCTCCTCAAGGATAATGCCCCTGGGCCTGACCCTGAACTTGCCAGAACTTTGGAGCATCAATTTGACTTTGTGAAAGTGTTGTTTTTGCCTCCCAACACTACATCAATCATACAACCAATGGACCAGAATGTGATCAGCAACTTCAAGAAGATGTACATGAAAAAAATGTTTAGGTGGTGTCATCAGGCAACTTCCACTGATCCTGAACTGACACTGAAACAGTTCTGGAAGACACAATTCAACATCCTGGAGGCTGTAAAATTGATTGTGTCAACATGGCAAGAAGTCTCCACTAGATCCCTCAATTCTTCATGGAAAGCACTGTGGCCATCAGTAGTCCATGATTTTGAGGGATTTCAGGATGACACAGAGTTGCACCAGGAGATTGTGTCCATTGGTCGGTCATTGGGCCTTGAAGTGGAGGATGATGATGTCGAAGAGCTTGTGATGTTTCATGAGCAGGAACTTACTCCTGATGACTTGAAGCAACTGGATGAGATGTTAGAGGCTGACAATGGTGAGGAGGAAATTGAAAGTGATGACCATATGTCAACTAAAGAGTTGAATGATGTGATTTACCACTGGGAGAAGTTCAGGGACCTGGCTTCAAGGCACCCAGATGTGGACAAAACTGAACTGTACGTATTTTTGGGTTCCCAACATTAGTGATTGCGCTGCGTACAAACAAAATTTTCATTTGTAATTCCATTTAAAATGGCTGGCATGCTTAAAAGTGAGAGTTTTGTGGTGCTAAGAAGAAAAAGAGACAACCATTTTAGATTTTCGATCTATTATTTTCGCATTTTCGACTTACGACCTGGAATTGGGTCCCTAACCCCGTCGGGGAGAGACTGTATATCCTTTCCAAGCTAGCCTGGTCCTTAAGCCACGCCCCTCTTCTATACTAATAGCTGATTGGTTCATAGAAAATTCAAACTAAATGTGGGTATCAGGACTGCCCCCCTGGAAAAGTGGCCCCCAGTGCCAGTGATTAACTGGCACAAAACATGGAACTAACTAAATAGAGAGGAGAAAATAGCTCAGAATTATATTTATTGGCTTATGTACAGTACACAGCAATTCTCTAAGTCTTGTACGATGGTTGCTGTTCTGGCTGTTGAATCATGATAACGTTTCCTCTTGGGTGGTGCTGGATCTCCTGTAATAATCTGGTTGATGGTGACGTTGGTTAGGTTAGGTTAGATTTGGTCTGGTTTGGTCTGGTTAGGTTAGCAGTACATAAGATTCACTTAAGCAATGGGGGGGCAATTGTCCCATGGGGAGGGGGGGGGGGAGTAGCAGTTGTCCTAGAACCCCAAATGTGTTCACAATTGGTAAGCAGACCTATTATTATCTAAAATAATGTTAAATAACGCCCCATTAGCACTTCAGAGAAGGTTAGAAAATTATTGCATATTTATTATAAAAGGTCGGTATAAATACGTGCCTATATACACACAGTCAGGGGAGAAGGTAAAATGCTCAGGGGAACCAATCAGCTATTTGTAGCTATAGACGTGGCTCACAGGCCAGGTTAGTGTGGAAAGGGTACAGTGTAGGTGGGACCTGAAGTGTACCCCTGGCTGTGACACCACTGACTGGTGAACATTTACAACACTGTACCTGTTTGAACATTATAAAATGCATGCCAGCATTTCAACCAAATGTCTCATTCCCAGAGGCAATGTTCTCCTTATGTTGTACTCTAAAACATGAGTACTGTTTTGTTTGATTCTGTTAATCCTACACATCTTGGTGTAAGCTAAAGTGTAAGTGCTCTGTATAACATAGCAATAGACATCCAATTACACTACAACTGGTTTTCATGAAAACTTGTGTATAATTCTCCTGAAAGTGACAAAATACCTATTTTGACCAGTTTTGGCTTACTTGACCATCAAAATTACCTTTAAAGTCCAAGTTCAGGGTGGCATCCACCCACATATTTTCTCCAACCCCATATTCAATTGACCTGGCATGGATGCAAAATTTTAACAGAAAATATAAAGTCTACCATTTTTGGAAGGTAACCACAAGATCCATTAGCTAGCCACTACAGTACAGTATAACGTATTAAATTACTAAAATAATTCACAAAAAATAAATCACTTTGTATCCATTTATTTATCAAAATGCAAATTTAAGGCAACATACTTCCTAAACCTCCTTGCAGGGCCCGGGTCAGGACTTGAAGGGCCCGGGTCGGGACTTGAAGAGCCCAGGTCGGGACTTGAAGAGCCCGGGTCGGGACTTGAAGAGCCCGGGTCAGCACTTGAAGGGCTCGGGTCGTAATGCCAAGGGCCTGGGTCGTAACGCGAAGGACCCGGGTCGGCACTTGAAGGACCCGGGTCGGCACTTGAAGGGCTTGGGTCGTAACGCCAAGGGCCCACATCGGCACTTGAAGGGCTCGGGTCGTTCCTTGGATATATAAACATAATTAGGTAAACCTATACAGTACAGGTTGACAATCCCTTATCCGAAATCTTTGGGGCCAGAGGCATTTCGGAATTTTTCGGTTTTCATAGGTCTTGGTCGTGTTTCTCACTTTTATCATTTTTCATTCTTGTATATTTCTTTATTATTATTAGTATTAGTATTATTTTATTAATACAGTATTATTGTTATTATTATTATTATGAATTTTATTATTATTATTGTTATTATTATTTTATTTTGGTGTATCTTTTAATGAAAATTTTTATTTATTATGAATAATTAGCATTAATATAATTATTACTATTATAATTAGTATTACTATTACATTTTCGCCCCCCAGGCCCTGGTGTGGGTCAGTGATCTATGCCTGGGAGGGCAAATCCCTGTTAAAAAAAAAAAAAAAAAAAAAAAGCTCCACGAAAAACTTTCGGTTTTCAGAGCTTTTCGGTTTTCGGATAGAGGGTTGTCAACTTGTACTGTATTAGGTACAAATGAGCACAGTACAGCATGCCCTTAAAATTCGTGGGGGGTTAGGTTCTCAAAATGGTCACGAATCACCAAATCCGCTAATAACATTTGCTGACCAGGAAAGGGGGAGGGGGAAGGAGAACAATTTTACTTGTGTACTAAGAAATGTATATTCCCTTTATGTGTTTGTTCTTAGGGCAATTCTTTCTTTTAACTGAATTATACTGTATAAATGTGTGTGTGTCTACACACACACACACACACACGCACACAATTATAGCAAAAATCCTCTCACAAATAATCAGAAACAAGACAACAAAAATTCTTTTATAATGTGAATCTACCCTCAAGTCTACTCCATGCTTTGTTAAAACTTTAATAACAAAGCATGGAGTTGACTTGAGGAAAGACTAAACATTTTTAAAGCATTTTTGTTGCCTTGTTTCTGATTATTTTTGAGAGGATTTTTGCCATTATTATTTACTTGTATGTGTTTTGTGTGTGTACACACACACACACACACACACACACAATAAAAGAAATTACTGTCTCTAAAATGAATGGCTCCCTGTCCCGGCCGTGAAAATGCCAGCAACTTCAAAACTACCCTTAAACATTCTTGGGTACTTCGAGGGTGTCATTCGCGAATAATAGAGGACCGTGAATTAAAAATCCGTGAATTGTCAGGGCTTGCTGTACAGTACATACAAGAAAATTGAAAACTGTGGAGTAGATAAGTTCATTGATCTTGTGGGAGACTGCATGCAAAAGGCTAAATTTAGGTGGGGGGGGGGGGGGGGGGAACAGGCCACGTCCATGCTTTTACTTTTATACTTGTGTGGTTCAGGATGTTTGGTTCACACTCAGGGTGGAATGGAGAAAGGAAACTCACAATGTGCTCTCTATATACATGTTGTATTGAATGTACAATGCAGCTTGGTGCTGGGAAGGCAGCATGGTTACAAGCGTGATGTAGAGAGAGCTGGTTGGTGAGGATGCTCAGAGAAGGACAGCTTGTGGGTCGCCATGCTCGCCGGCGGGAGAGAGGACCGCCAGGCAGGCGGAGGAGGTGTGAGGGCTGCCGGGCAGTGGCGGAGGAGGATGAGGTGTTGCTAGCAGCGGCTATAGGTAGAAAGAGGGTAGGTCACCACGAGGTCGTCTTAAATCGCGGGGGGTAGACGTGGTTTAGTAGTTGACCCCCGCTCCGTGATGTATGGCGGCGCTGGTTGACCCAGACCACGAGGCATACACTGGGGAATTGGTGGGGTCGGCTACTCAACGACAAACAGCGTTTGTAGGGGAGAAATCCACTACATACTCTTCGTCACTGATCGGCTCGTTAGCCGCTTGTGGCGATCGGTCACACCTCTATTACGCACTGTTCACAAGTACTGGGCATGCACCGGCTCCTGAATAAATCAGAACCTGCTCCAGTGTTGGTCAAGTCTGGTCTTGAAAAAGCTCACACTCGGAGCAGTCATAACATTCTCTGCCAGAATGTTTCAAGAGTTCACAACTCTCACTCCGAAAAAGATAGCCTTCACAGTTTTCTGGACCTGTGGCTTCTTCAACCTTGAGCTGTGACCCCTTGTGGGGTGAGCGTCCACCAGCTCCAGGAATGTACATTCGGCCACAAGAATAAGAATACACCTACTGTTCGTGTTTGAATCAAAATATTTGGTAACACTCCTGAGCAGAAGAGACAAAATTACAAAATGTCCTGTAATTTATGTTTTATTCCTACATATATGTTATAAATACATTTGTTGCGAATGTTTTACAAGTGTCTTGTGTTTATATTACAAGTAATATATTGTATCCAATGGTAGAAAACTTGTTGCCGAATAGGATTGCAGTTATCATACCGCACCCTCCTCCTCCCCCACTTTTTCTCTTTCCCTACTTTTCTTTGACTGATGTTTGGATTAGTAAAGGAAGGAAGAGGAGTAAATAGAAGAATAAAAGAAGGGAAACAGAAAATAGTTAGAGATAGCAGGTGGGGGGAGCTGAGTTTCATCATGAGTCTGGATGCACAGTTTCAACATTACCAGACCATTTTCAGACCTTACAGCTACAGTGTGTATACTTATTCCTATGGCCGGCTGTACATTCATCCAAGTCGTGCCCCCCCCCCCCCCCGGAGATGTTTATAAACTTCATTTCGGTCGCTTCTCGCCTGTCTGCAGTATAAGCTAGGAAGTTACAGGCCTTCTAATCTCTCTGGTTAACCGAGGTTCCGTAGAGCAGGTACCAGTCTGGTGGCCCCTCATGAGACATTTTCAATTAATTTACCTCGGGGACCAGATGGGGTGACAGTACTCCAGATGGGGAAGCACCTCACTCTTAAAGATCGCGACGAGCGACGGACCATCCGGGTATCTAAACAACCTTCTGATAAGATCTACTTGTTTCGTTGCCCGATTCACCTTCTTCTCACAATGGTCCGAGAACTTAAATTCATTGTCGACATAAACACTCGGCTTCTTTTCACATTCTGTCTCAATTAATACAGTCTGTTCGTCCTGTTGGGACATGTGATACACCTCCTTACTGTTACTGTGACCCAGGTACATCCTCTTAGCAGCCATTTCTTTGACTATTCTTAAAGCTCATAGATCTCTCTATAGCTCTTCACAGTCTGTTTGTTCTTAATATCTCTAAATAACTTGGCATCTTCAGCAAACATCTATATATAGGAGAGTATAGCTTCTGGCATATTATTAACGAAGCAGACAAAAAACAACAGGCCCCGTGGTACCCCGCTTCTCACAGGTACACATGACAATCTCGTACCATTTATCGCCACGCGCTGTTTGAGGTCAGGCAGAATCTCCGTTCCAAGCTAGGACAATTCCCTGAATCCCGAACCCTTTCGGTTTGATTCTCAGCCTTTCACGGGGTACGCTGTCGAAAGCCTTGGCAAAATCTATATCTCTGTTAGCCGGAATCTCTCGACCCCAGAACTCTCCAATAGCCGAAATTGAAATTTGCTCAGAATTTTTCCGGAAAATTCCCAAAAGTCCAGCTATGATATAATGATACGAGTTATTAAGGATGTCACCTAGGTTGGCGAGTTCTGAGGCGACTAAAGAGGCTGATACGGGACCGGCAGAGTTGATCACAGATGTTGCACATGTGGGGGGCTACATCTAGTGCGGGAGGGGCAGTGGCAGTGTGTTTCCGGCGCTGG
>CAUDMG010000635.1:0-26732 GCA_958450375.1 Homarus gammarus | reverse complement strand
CGATATGGCAACATGTATGGGCAGCTTGACAGCCACAACATTACTTGCTGTTCATGTCCATTACGTGGTCAAGGTGGACGTGTGCATTATTCCTTCATTTTTGACAATTTCCTTAAAAACTTGATACTCTTTCGGTGTTATATACTGATATAAGTGGAAGTGTTCGGTGTTGTGAAGTGCTGGAGGACCCGTAACGTGAAGTGTTGTGTTAATATATGAGAAATATTGGTTAAAAGGTGAAGTGACCTGATGTGACTCGATGAGATTAGAGGATTTTTGTCACTGATGCCAAGTGAAGTGTTATGGGCCCATAACTTGATTGGATTAATGTAAATTAATAGTGTTAACGGAGGTAGTGAACCTAATTGAAGGTTAAAGAAAAATTCACGCGTGGCATCCCTCTTTCTAGTGAACATTAAAAGTTCGACGAGGTACCGTCAGGGCCGGCGCTACCCACTAGTCGAACTAGGCGATCGCCTAGGGCGCCAACATCTGGAGGCGCCACAAATTCAGGGCAAACTTGGATAAAATTAAAAATGAAGGGAAAACTGTGGTGGACACTGTGGTGGAGCCGTGGAGGGTCGGAGCAGGATGTTAGAAGGGGGGGGGGGGTCGGAGGGAGGCGAGGGTAGGTAGACGGTAGCCGACTGTGTTTTCTTTTTTAATACTATTCGTTAACCCCCCGGAGGGACTAACCCGGGTCCTTATCTTTGGCGGCCTGGAGAACTGTCGAGCAGTGACCTGAAGGCTGACATCTGAGGAACCCTTCTCCCAACCCCACCATCCCCTCCCCTCCCTTACTGCCAGGGCGGCTGAGCCGCCCCTTCCCTGTCTTTGTCGGGATGAGGCAAGGTTACCTGACCTGTGAAGGTTACGTCAAGAATTTATTGACTTAATGTAATAACAATAATTGGTTATTTGCATGGGTGAAGTAATAAAGCCACAAGATGAAAACAATGTAGTCATGGGTTACTGTACCTACATTAGCTTATCAAAACTTTCATGGGGGCGCACATCTAAAGGCTTGCCTAGGGCGCCAAATCTTCTTGCACCGGCCCTGGGTACCGTAGTGAATTTTCCAAGTGTCCTTTTTGAAGTGAAGTCAATTAAAACATGTGGGAACTACAAGAGTATTCACCACAGTTAACTACACCAGGAGGGAAAATGGGGAGGTGAGATGGGAGCTTTCCTTCTGTCTACTTCGGTAGGAGGTGGGACTCCTCACATGCCACGTCACTTAAATACTGGCAAAAAAAACATATTTTTAAATACTAAACTTAGAAATAAACATATACTTACTTCCGTTTTTTGTGTTCGTAACTTCTCTTGAGCTGCTTGGCTGAGCGAGGGATTTGGTCTGGGTAGTTGGCGTTGAATGAAGCAGTAATTTCATCCCAGGCCTTTGTTTTCGTATCATTTATGGTGTTGCTTGTAGACCTGTCCTCAATGATTGGCCTTTGCTCAAAAGTGCCATGCGTTGGGTTTCAGACAGAGCTGCAGAACGTTCTCTTACTACCTCCAGGCTCCATGTTTTGATAACACGCGCGCAAACATTGGTGCCAAGTACTCAGATGAAAAAAATTATCTATTTTGTTTGGAACAGATAATAAAGTTCAATTTTATAAAAAAAAAATATATTTTAAATATATTATTGTGCCGGTATAAAATAACAACTAAATATCTCTCTAAATCGTCTTTCTAATTATGTGAAATAATGCATTTCGCAGGCGCGCATGGCCAAAAAAAATTTTGCCATCCGACACGAGCTGTCGTGTTTACACGCTCATGTAAGTGCCTAGGAATATGGCACTCAGCGTTGGGTGGTTGGATCCCGACACACGATTATCGAGATGATGATCGTGATCGTCATTATCGTCGTAATGACTATCAATACGGCCCTAACGACGAAGGACCAAACTCACTGTTAACTCTGGCTCTACGTCACCACTCTCTACTGCAACAACGTAACGAAGATTTACTCACCCAACAAGGTCGTTGTACTGCCCAGATCAAGGCTCCACAGGAGGATAAACAAGAACTCCGTCTACAGCTACAGGATTGCAAGAAGTAACTACAGTACCTTCAGAGAGGCCCTACAGATATCCTACCTCCTACAGACAGCGCCAAACCTACAGATACTACAGAGGATGTTAAAAAAGGCGTTAAAATAGATGATTTATGTCCTTGTAGAGAGAATTTAACAGAAGCACAGTTGGAAGAGAGGAATTTTGTAGGATTGGATTGTGTCTGTGAGAAAGTGACCATACTTCCCAAGACCACACCTGCTCCTGTGTTGTTGGGTACTGGGTCAAGGTGGGTGTGTCTGTTTCTGTCTGTCTTCATCTCTATCCTTTCCCAATAGAATGAAGGACTCTCTCTCTCTGTTTCTCTCTCCATCTCTCTCTTTCTCTCCTCAACAGAGTGAAGGACTGCGCCGGTCATAAGACTGAAGGGGCGACCGAGAGTGGAATGTATGAAATTTACCCATCAGAGTAAGTATCACATCCTTACACCCTCCTACACATCCCTATCCATCCTTACACACCTTCGGCATCCCCTTTACACCCTCCTACACATCTCTACACCCTCCTACACATTTAAAGAATTTTTAAAACTGGCTGTAAGTGATTGTTTATTTTTATTTAATAACAAAGCTTATAAACAATGTGATGGTGTTGCTATGAGTTCACCTTTAGGTCCCACGTTGGCCAACGCTTTCCTCTGTCACCACTTGATCACGTCCCTATGTTCCTAAATTATTTAAATTCGAAACATGGCAACATCAAATTTACTTGTGAATTGGAAGAGGAAAATATTCTTCCATTCTTTGATGTTAATATCCACCGTCTTTATAATAGTTTCGAGACAGCCTTATACAGAAAACCAACTTTCACTGGTTTGAGTTCAAAATTTTCATCTTTTATTCCTCTTAATTACAAACGTAATCTAGTACGTACTGTTACCAACAGAGCCTTCAATATATGTTCAAGCTATTTCCACTTGGATATTGAACTAAAATACATAAATGAACTACTCTTTAATAATGGCTTCCCTAAGAGATTTACAGACACTTATATTGGCAAAACGCTTAATAGGTTTTTTAGTCCCACACAGCCTCAAATCCACAGTCCCTAAATATTCTATCTATCTCACCATCCCGTACACAGGCCCACTCAGTTTCACCCTTAGAAATAAACTTAAGAAGCTTTTCAATGAATTCTATCCACAAATTTCTCTTAGACTAATCTTTAAAACCCAGAGTTCAATTAAGAAATTCTTTAAAATTAAAGACACCATACCCACACACCTGCAATCGTCAGTTGTTTATCAATTTACGTGTGCTAGCTGTAGGGCAGCATATATAGGTAAAGC
Source organism: Homarus gammarus (assembly GCA_958450375.1). Taxonomy (NCBI): domain Eukaryota; kingdom Metazoa; phylum Arthropoda; class Malacostraca; order Decapoda; family Nephropidae; genus Homarus; species Homarus gammarus. The sequence goes on along the minus strand of CAUDMG010000635.1, from coordinate 23,360 downwards.
TAAAAGACATTTGATGACTCGCATCCATGAACACTTGGGCCGTTCCGTTCGAATAGGCCATTTAATCACACAACCACCACATTCAACTATTCGTAACCACGCCCGCCAACATGACCACCCGTTTTCGCCGTCTGATTTCTCAGTTCTTGGCAAGAGCGACTGTGATACAGACCTCCTCATTATGGAGGCATTACACCAGTAAAAAGAAAAGCCGTTGCTTTGTGATATGGCCTCTAGTGAATTGTTATGTTTTTCACACTTAGGCTCGTCTGAATTAAGGTAATACCCCCTTTATATTTTATTTCATACTTTTTATTTCCTGATTTTAGCTTTGTATGTAGGTCTCTCGTCATTTTTGTCGGTTTTGAATTGGATTGCTCTTTTTTAAATTTTTGAAGTTTATCGAAGGTAAATTTTCGTAGAATATTGTTTTTATTGTATATCACCTGTAATTTTAAACTTTTTCAAAACTTTTTAGGCTCTGATGGTGGAAAAGGATTATTTCAGAAACGTTAGCAATTAAAAGAAGCCCTACTTCAAGATGTTTGTGTTTACCCTGGTTCTCCTCTTAGTAGGACCAGAACAGTTTTTTTTGACATATTCCATAATTTCCAGGTAGTAGTTGTGACATTTAAAGACAGGCCAGCAAATTGCTTCCCGGAACACAGTTATCTGTGGCTCTCCTGTTACAAATACTAGGAGTATTTTACTGATTATTTCTGGGGTATTGGTACTTTTGTTTTTATCTGGTATGTTTTATATTTTTTCATAATTATAATGAAAATAGTTTAATGATGATACCCTTATTAAATGACGTAATAATGATACTTGCAATAATACTAATACTAATGCAAGAGGGAAGTGAGTGCAGAGTTGAAAGCCATCAAACGTCACAAAATGACAAAGATGCATGCAGTTTATGAGGCCTCGGAACAACAGGAGGTCCAGCAGGAGAGGATCCCGGTCCACCATGGGAACTATGCAGCAAATGGAGTAGCCGTAGCAACAACTAATTTTGCTTGCCTTATAGCCGAGCACAACTTGTCATTTACCACTGCAGATCATTTAGTAGACCTCATGAAGAGGATGTTTCCTGATTCTGCAATTGCTCAAGGCATGAACATTAAAAAAAAAAATCCACAGAGGTTGTGAGGACGTTAGGACGGTGTGTCACCGAGGATTTAGTAAACAAGCTTAGAGAACGTAAATTTTCCATTATTGTTGACGAAACAACAGACATTAGTACGATGAAAGCATCCTCTGTTCTTGTAAGATTTTGGGAGGATTCAACCACAAACAGCATTAAATCTGGCTTATTATAAGTGATCAATGTATATGGTGATGAATCATCTACAGGGTCAACAGGGGAAAATTTTTATAATTTAATTATGAAAACATTAGAAACGCACGGAATTCCACATGAGAACCTAAGTGGCTTTGCTGCTGACGGCGCTAGTAACATTATGGGAGAACACAATTCTGTAAGCAGCAGACTACGTATCACTATTCCTGGTATAACCATATTGAAATGTATTTGTCATTCTATTCACTTATGCGCTTCGGAGGCTGCAAAGACGCTACCATGGGGTTGTGAAGACATGATCAGACTTATATATACCTATTTTTCCCATAGTGCTAAACGACAACATGAATTTAAGGAATTTCAGTCATTCTGTACTGTCCAACCACACAAAGTTCTGCATGTTAATCAGACCGGCTGGTTATCATTCCACCAGGCAGTTGAAAGAGTATTAGAGCAGTGGCAGCCCCTAAAAATGATTTTTACTTTAAAAGAATCAGAGGAAAGATTGGTGGCCGTACAACAAATAGCAGAGAGTGTCTTAGGGACCCTTCACCTGTACTACAATTTTCTTAATTTCATATTGCCCAAATGTAACAAGTTAAATCTACTGTTTCAGAGAGTCACCAACTATAAATTTGTTACACGATAGTATATGTCAGCTTTACAGGAATCTCTTGGGATATTTTTATCGTCATGAAGTTTTTCAAACGGGTAATCTTGATGCAGTTGATCCCAGAAATGAAGAAAATCACCTCCCAATAATGCCAAATATACTTGGGAGCAACAATACGTGGCCTACTGCAAAGTGAACAATATAGAGAACTCCCTAATACGGTCAAGGATGTATAATTCAGATGTCGTCTCTTCATGATAAACCTTTGTGTGCAATTATGTCAAAGATTTGAGTTTGGCAGCAAGTTTTTATGGATGTGTTCATTTCTGTCATCAAATAGGGTATTTACAATAAATCCAGGAAGGAGATGCCATCCTTATACGACTTTGTGAAGGCGCCCCCCCCCCCCCCCCCTATATACAGTGGCAGTATACAAGTTTTAAATGATAAATGGAGAGACTTAGATGTGATTGCTATACCACCCGAGATGAAGGACAGCAGAGACATAGTGGACGTTTATACAAACTAGGGGAACTTAAGGACGGTGGAGGTGTTTCCCAATTTAAGGACCTTTGTACATTTGCTTTGCAGGTATTGTCTCTTCCAACATGCAATGCAGATGCAGAGAGACTATTTTCTAAATTGAACTTAATGAAAACAAAATCCAGAAACGCTCTGCAAACTCCCTCTATTAATTCATTAACAGCCTTGTCTGAGGCTGTGAAATTCCAGGGTGGATGTATAAATTTTACACCAAATCAGAGGATGCTAACTTCTATATGATATTTTTTGTTCAATTAGTGTTTAATGTTCCCATGTTATGTTAAAATATTATATGCTTGTAGGGTTTTTGCATGTGCATGTTTTTATTTTGCCAAGACATTACAATAGTTATACCTAAAATTCATGCTTTTGAATGTCCATTAATACCCAACGAAAACGTGAGGAAAAATGACGTCATAGAGTTGAGGAATAAACGGCAGCGCTGGTCACAACCAGGGTTGCCAGATGGCCGTTTCCACGGCCAAATTTCTCTAATTAGGCCGTAAAAAAATTCGCCGGGCCGTGAAAAAACGGATGGCCACGGCCAAAGTATTTAGCCGTATTTTGGCCGAATTTTGTAAAACACATATTAATTCCTCATCTAGTGGATTTTGAAGAAAAGTCTAGCAGATTTAAAAATTTCACAATGAAAATGCTGGCTCAGTGACCTCACCTTGTTCATAACCTCACCTAATAAGTGACCTCACCTCTTCACATGTTTACTTGACCTACTCAGCTGACTGATCTTTCTAGTTACTACCTTAGGTGCTAGTTCTCATATTTGAGTTGTTCAGGTTGAACGTGTCCAGCACATGGGTTAAGCTTCAGAGCTTACAAAGCCATCTGGGTTACTTTCTGAATTTCCGAGTGCTAGTTTTCAAAATGTCCACTAGTAAATGGAAAGGGTCCTACGACAGTTGTAGAAAATATAACAAACCGGGGGACGATGACGAACTAGACGTTTTTGCTTACGCCAGCATAACCTAACCTCGATACAACCTAACCTAACCTAGATACAAAATTCCCGTTAACGCCAAAGCCTTCGTTCGACCTTGTAAGACACGCCGAGGCGAGACGCTATCTTGATGCAGCCGGGGTGGAGGTTATCTTGGCACGGCCGTGTGTGTTAGAGAGTGGGAGAAAGTTTACTGTGTGTGTGTGTGTGGATGGTTTTTAGTTTAACAAATTTATTGGCAGAGCTTGTAGTACAGTTTGCCTATTCTGAGTAATCAGTCAGGTCTTGACACTGAGGGTGGTATCACTTCTACCCTCAGTGTCAAGACCTGACTGAATTACTCAGAACAGGCAAACTGTACTACAAGCTCTGCCAATAAATTTGTTAAACTAAAAACTAAAATCCATCCACACACACACACACACACACACACACATAGTGGATGGTGACCCCACACAGTGGATGGTGACCAGTGGCGTAGCTAGAGTGTGTGCCGCCCGGGGCGGCCCTTGTGTTTGCCGCAACCCCCCCCCCCCCCCCCCGTGTCCCCACAAAAAATACATATTGCACAGTGACTCACTCTTATATATATATATATATATATATATATATATATATATATATATATATATATATATATATATATATTAAATAGTTTGTGTACCATTATAATATTACTGTACTTTCACATACTCAAATATAGTATGCTTTAAATACACCCCAAACATACTTAAACTTTATAAGTAACAGTTAAACAAAAAGCAAAAACGACATATAGGATAGGGAAAAAAGTAAAAAAGTGTAAAAAATTAGGACCATCTTTATTTCTGAAATGAAAACTACAACTTTCTACAAAGTAACTTTTCTTGTTTTTTTGTTGGCAAATTCTTCAATGACATTGTCAAAAACTATTTCATCTGTCAATTGTCGCTCTATAGACAGTATGGCAAGATTTCTCAACCGCAAGGTGCTCATAGTAGATCTTAAGTAATTCTTGATCAGTTTTAGTTTCGAAAAACTCCTCTCACAGGTAGCAACACTAACAGCAATTGTGAGGAAAATCCTCAGCATTATTACTATATTTGGAACCGAGTTCCCAAGGTTATTCTTTTGAATAAAATGCAAAAGTTCAAGGGGGCCTTCTTTCTACGTCTGTATTCTGTCTTTAATAGTTATAGCAGCAACAGCAACAAAATGCTGAAGTCTTTTTCTCTCAACGAGGAACTCCTTTTTATCAATGTCGTCGTGATCGTGATCTATTTGACACTCATATTTATCATCCAAAAGATTCAATGGGGTAAGGAAGGCATATTTCTCAGCAAGTTCTTGAAGCTGTTGAAATCTCAAAGTTATTTCTTGGATTGGTCGGCTGTACATGAACTGATATGACCCGAGACTGCATGGTTTTGCAGCTACTGGAGACGTTAATCCTTCCCTTTGTATCGGCGGCAAGTTAATCCTCGTCGTGTCTGACCTAACACCTGACCCACACCACATGAGCTCACTGGCGTACTTATTTGAAGTTGTTTCCTTAATCCTCGACAGGTTACAGGTTGTGTGTGTGGCGGGGGGGGGGGGGGGGGGCGCATAGCAAGGGTGTAGCTCATGACGTGGCCGTGTTGATGTGGGTCAGGTGTTAGGTCAGACACGACAAGGATTAACTTGCCGCCGATACAAAGGGATGGATTAACGTCTCCAGTAGCTGCAGATATGGGTGATGAGCAGACCCAAAAGTGCCGCCCGGGGCGGACCGCCCCGCCCCCCCCCCCCCCCCTAGCTACGCTAGTGATGGTGACCCCACTTCTGCCTCTCTCTCTCTCTCACACAGACCCCCCTACCTGGAGGTTATGTTAGGATGGTCAATCTTCAGGTATAATTGAAGTGCCTAATCTTCATGTGCTCTACTGACTTGATTATCTTGATGTTGTATATAAGATGAATTTAATATGGATAAGTATAATACATGCATTTTATACATATATGGTTGATTTGTTGGCTCTATGTATTAATTATATTCATGTATGGTTGATGTATAGACAGACGGTCAATATATAGGTGGTATAATTTATCTGTCTATATTAAGTGACTATAATCTGTAGGGATTAGTAATTATACATGGGATATAAATTTTAGTGATTGTATCCTTCTCTTCTCTCTCCTCCTTCCATCCTTCCCATTCTTCCTTCCTTCCATCCTTCCCTTTCCTCTTCTTTCACTACTGCTGCTGCTGCTGCTGCTGCAGTATTTTCCTCATTTGTTACTCCAATTTTATAGTGTGTTTACGTTTTATGGTTGAGGATATGAACGGACTTTTCCACAAGATTTAGTCAATTACGAATGATATTACCGTAATGTGTTTTTTTTTGTGCTCTATTACAGTTGCTTGCAGAATCTTCATAATACTGTAGTTTGTTAAACCGCGCTCTGCTAAACCATGTTATGTTGACAAGCAGGACCGAGGTTTTAGTTATATACATATACAGTCATTGTTAACAGTAGATGAAGCAGGTCATTAACTGAAGTGTGCTATAAGGGTGGATCAAATCTGAACAGAGACTTTGCTGAGTAGTCCCAGGACGCTTGTTCCCTTTTCTCTACGCAGAGTGATTTTCCATGTGATATTTTTCCAAGAAATAGGAGCAAATCCCTTTAGGGTCTCGGGTAACGCATTTCTGCAAGACGATGTTATGACATGTAAAAAATATGATCATCTCCTAGTGAGCAGACTGGGCAAGCACTTCATTGGTAAGGGCCTCATTCAGCCGTGATGAGTGTATATGTAAGCGTCGTCCCAGGCTTTTCTCTTCTTTAAACATACTGGGAAATACAATTATTTTTAGATTCTAGTATCGTCTATTTTCTTGAATTAAGACAGAGAAGATATTGATTTGTATTTTTTCAGTTATTGTCAGAATTTTAAGAAACTGAATAATTGATAATATATACATGTATTAACAGCCGTGACAGAGAGTTAAGGCTGGAATATTAAGAGTGGATTTCCTCAGTAATGCACAGCTCTACAACTCACACGCTCAGAATTGTTACATATCTGACGTCATCCACCAAGATATTCGACTTGGAGACTAGTAAACTGAGGTAAAGTTGATATTCTGAAGAGTGTATAGTGAGTGACTAACGACACACACACACACACACACTACTACTATTACTACTTACTACTTTGCTGTTACTCGGAATTAAGTATGACGATCATTCAGCTATGATACAATGATATGAGTTATTCAGGATGTCACCTACATTGGTGAGTCCTGAGGTGACTAAAGAGGCCGACACGGGACCGGTAGGGTCGTTCACAAATGTTGCACATGTGAAAGGCTACATCCAGTGCGGGGGGGAGAGCAGCAGCGTCTTTCCGGCGTTGGCGCTTGTCTGCCTCGGTTTGCAGTCGGTTGAACTTGAAAGTAGTGACGCTGTTATGCCAAACTTATGCTAAGTTAAATATTGACTATAATAATGAGGGCCTATATGGAACAACACAAAACAAATTGGCAACTCAGCACAACTTAATCCTAATTATTTATCAGATAAAATTAATGTTATTTCAAAACACGACAAATAATTGTAAAATGTAAAGTTATAAACACAAATAAGGACAAAATTGTGAGTCATAGGTTCAATCACAGCCCTCTCACTTTATCACATCAGTTCAGGAATGAAGATTTGGAATTATCCGCGACACAAAATATTTAAATAAAACTTCATCACAAAAGTTTACAATAATAAATGTGCATGTTAAATAATGGATGGCTAAATTAATTCAAGAGAATAAATAATATACATGATTATTTGACTTTGGAAATATTTAGCATTGGACAAACCATCGTAGGTAATGACTCCTTACCAAGATAAATTTCACTTGGTTTTCCTTCCATAATAAACAATTAATATGTACACAGTATATAAACCATAAATCATATTATAACACAATAATTGATTGCACTATACACACAACGCATAATAATAGAGCAGCACTGAATATATACTACTCAACTAAACGTTATTAGAGAAGGTGTCCACCGCTGACTGACCTACTGTAGACGTCCTGTCAGCACCAATGCTCAGCCGTGACTACCCAAAATACACACCCGCACCGGTGACAAACACACTCTTCTCCACGCTCCCGAACCAACAAGACCTCTCAACAAGCTCTCCTGCTGGACCCGGAACTGTGAAGACCGCCCTCTCTCTGCTGCCATATTTGGCTAACTTTCCTGACCGGACCATCCACCACTGACATCGTCGACAACATCTCACGAGCGTTTTCGGTTTATCGAGTATTAGCTTGCCCTCCCCACTGGTGGTGTGAGTGACCCACACTCCAGCTGGAGAGCAGCTATAGCACGATATTCCCGACGTGGTTTGAGCTCTTTTCCTTCTGCTATTTCTCCTTTTTTCGCTCTGGCCTAATGACCTGCACCCTCAAAAGTGTATTCGTCCTGCTGCCCCCCCCCCCCCCCCCCACCTGTAACTGTTCACCTCCCTCCCAGGAGATTGTGAACACAAAAGGGGGGTTGGAGCAAGAACCCATCCCAGCCGAGTCTTTCCAGGAAAACCGTGATCGTGCGGGTCCACCTGGAAAGAGGGTAGCAATCCTAATCTTTCCCCAATAGGCACACTTAGCTCACGTCTATAAGTGAGCAGTCACATACACTAGGAAGTAGGTTTCCCCAATCGGGGCTCCGGGAGAGAAGCTCAGGAACCACTCTACGACCACCGGCCATCCAGTGCCTGTGAGGAGTGTTGAAATTCCTCTGCTACTTACTCAACCGGAATAGGTAGGCCCTGAAAAAAAAAAAACACCACTTAACCACCGGTTATGGAGCGCGTACGTCCTCCTAACCGCAGCCCCCGCCTGAACCGCCAACCCAACGACCCGAACCATGACAGGCTCAGCACAGAAAAAGCGGACCAGCTGCGGGCCTTCCACGAAGCCCTGAAAAGCAAGAACAACGTCATCCACACCACTGCCACCACCCCCAACAACTCCACCACCACTGCTACCGCCACTGAGGACGACAACTGGAAGAAGGTAGAAAACAAAAAACGCCGACGTGCTTTTTCGGTTAACGAATGCCGTCAAGCACCCCAAAAGGCACCCATCACCCTCACCAGCTCACCCCCAACGACACTGCCAAAATTCCGGATCTCAAAAACGGACACGAAAACGACATATGCCGCCATCACAGAGATGGAGAAGCTAAATCCACTGGCCAAGTTCTCAGTGCGGCCCAACCTAAAGGGGGAGATGATTATTCACCCCAAAGACAAGGACTCCGCCACCACCCTCGACACTTACCTGAAAAACACCACCACCGTTGCATCAACCAAGCTGGACCCCGCCCAGAAACTGATGAAGTCGGTAGTCCTCCGGTACCCAAAGGAGCTACTCCTCGAACCCCTGGAGAACCACCCGAAGATCCTAAAAGCCGAGAGATGCTCTCCCCCATCCCACAAGACGGCCACCACAAAACAAGTGGTCATAACGCACTACGGTCCACCCCCAGCACCTTAGACCTCAAAACCTGGGGGATCTGCAAAGTGAGGCCCTTCGTCCCGGAGCCCCTGCGGTGCTTCAGATGCCAGAAATACGGGCACCATCAGACGAGGTGCACGTACAAGGAAATCTGTGCAGTCTGCGCGCAGAAGCACGGCACACACTCCTGCCTCACCAAGTTGAAAAATGGGGAAAAAATTGCCTCCAAGTTTGCCAACTGCAGGGGCAAACACCACGCCTGGAACCCTGGATGCTCCGAGAGGACAAAGAGAGTCCAGGCAAACCGACCAGCAGCAAGATCGGCCTCCACCGCTTGCACACCAGCCCCACCAAGTACCTTCGTGTGGGGAACCCAAAGGCAAAAACAACAAAGTCAACCTCCTCAGCCGGTCAACACCCAAAGTGCAGCCCAGTTTCCTGGCCTCACTACGGCCACACCTCAGCCCCCCTAGCAGCAGACAACGACAACTACGAAAAAGACTAAACAAGCACACACCAAGGCACCAGAAGGAATGATACACGTATCAGACCTAGCCAAGGTACTGACAACCTTCGCGGAGGGCCTAGCCGGACTACTGGGCCACAAGATCCAGCCCACACAGCTCCAAATACTCATGGGGAGCGTCCTCGGGCAAGTCGCCACAGCTCCAGCCACCTCAGTGGAGGACGCCATGCCGGCCCCCACACGAGTGACAGCCGAGGTACACTCTACACCGAAAAAGGCCACCAGGAAACCAAAGATGCCGACAGCTCCCAGAAAGAAATTGGACGTTTCAGCTCCCCTGAACCGAACCACGGCCCAGAAGGCAAAAACCACTCTCTTTCTCTCTGACCCAGCTCAGTTGACCTCTGACCCAGCTTTGAGAAGGTCGTGCCGTTGTGCTCCCGCTAGAGACCAAGGAAAATGGCCGCTTTGGATCGTTGTGCCGTGGGGGAAGAGGAGGGGAGTGTGGGGAAGGACGACCTCCTTGCCACGCTGTTAAGGCAGCTGGGGCAGTTGAGGAGTGAGGTTGACACTCTAAAGGGGGAAAATGAAGCCCTCAGGACGGAACTCCTTCAGGTAGGTGTCCTGCCTAGCAGGACACCTGCGAAGGAGGAGCAGGCGTGGAGAGTGGTTGTCTCCAAGGGGACTAGGGTCAGGCTTAGGAAAGCTGACCAGGGTGTGGAGTGCAGTAACCCTTACCAGGTGCTGCAGGAAGCTGGAGAGGAAGAGAAGAGGCAGGACGGTATGGATCAAGGAGAGGAAAGGGCAGTTGTACAAACCCTGCCCACAGGTAAGGTCGTGGTAGTTGGTGACAGCCAGGTGAGGTTTATGGATAGGGCTTTTTGTGCGAGAGATAGGAAACGTAGGACTAGGGTATGTTTTCCTGGGGCTGGGATAGGGCATGTAGCCGAGAGGTTAGACAGAGTTTTGTCAGGGGAGGGTACCAATCCAGTAGTGTGTCTTAGTGTGGGAGGAAACGACATAGGTAAGGTTAGGAGTGAGGAACTTTTCAAGAGGTATAGGGAGGCGCTGGGGAAGATTAGAGATAGGGGAGGGATCCCGATAGTATGTGGTGTCTTGCCTAGAAGAGGGGTTGGTCGTGAATGGCTGTCCAGGGCAATTGCTATTAATTGCCGACTGGAAAAACATTGTGCAAACAATGGTTGGGCATTCATTGATGACTGGCAACGATTTTATGGCAACGACTACCTGTACTGTCGCGACGGAGTACACTTGTCTCGTGAGGGGGTAAAGACGTTGTCTGCATCCCTGGAGCGTGAAATTGTCACTCCGAAGGGGGGGTTTCGCCAGTAGAGAGGGGTCGGGGAAAATGGGAGTCAAAAAACAAGCAGGTCCTGGGAAGTAGTGAAACAGAAGTAGATAATGCTGAAAATATAGTTAGTCATAATAACAAACATCAAAGTAATAAATGTAAAACAGATAGAAACGGAAGAAATATATTGAGTGTTTATTATACTAATAGTAGAAGCCTGTGTAACAAAATGGACCAGCTCAGGGCCATTGTTAGTAAAGAGAACATAGATATAATTGCAATAACGGAAACATGGATAAATTCAAACAGCAAACATTTTTTAGCAGAATTTCATATTCCAGGATATAACCTATTTAAATTTGACAGAGTAGGAAGGAGAGGTGGCGGTGTAGCAGTGTATATCAGGGTGTCATTAAAAAGCTGCAATAAATCAAACATTAAAACAAATAGCGACAATGAAAGTATTTGGGTAGAGATTGGTGAGGGCAGTGAATCCGTAGTCATTGGTGTTATATATAGACCGCCTAATTTGAGTAGGAACGATGGTAAATTGCTATGGGAGGAAATAAAGAAGGCATCTGATAGAAACAATGTATGTATTCTAGGCGATTTCAACTTTTCAGGCATAGATTGGAAAAATCAACTTAGCGATAATGAATCTGAAGATTTTCTAGAAGTAGTACAAGATAGTTTTTTATATCAATTCATAAACTCGCCCACTAGAGGAAATAATATCCTCGATTTAGTTCTCAGTAATAATGAAAATCTAGTAAAAGATGTTGGGATTGGAGACGAACTAGGAAACAGTGATCATAAAGCCATATATTTTAACATAATATGGGATGGCAGGAAGAAGGAAAATTCGGCCTTGATCCCGGATTTTAGGAAGGCTAATTACGGTAGCTTAAGGAGAGACCTAAGGGATGACCCTATGGTCAAAAGATTAATCCCCCCCACACCTCCGGAAACTGTCAACTTAGGACGGGATAACCCCGAATTTAATTTAGCAGCTACTTATGAACAATTTATTGCGACAATCAATAATGCTCAAAATAAACACATCCCTAAAAGAAAATTCAGATCGATACGGAACCAACCAAAATGGATGAATAATAGACTCTTAGATCTTCTAGGGAAAAAGAAAGGAGTATATAGAAAAGTTAAGAAAGGCGAAAATCACTTACTTGGTTACTATCAGAACCTAACAAGACAGGTAAAAACAGAAATTAGGAAAGCAAAGAGAAATTATGAAATCAAGGTAGCAAACGAATCGAAAAATAACCCCAAAGCTTTTTATCAACTGTATAAATCAAAGGTTAGAGATACAATAGGTCCCCTTAAAACTACGACAGGAGAAATGACTGATGATGAGTTAGAAATGTGTAGTACGTTAAATAGTCATTTTCGCTCCGTATTCACAAATGAAAACCTAGCACAGTTTCCAGAAGTTCATAAGGTATATAACGACAGTATAGAAAATATGTTGATGAATATCAATATTACTAGTAACGATGTGCTTAAAGTAATTAACAAACTGAAGCCTCATAAATCGCCTGGTCCAGACGAGGTATATGCTAGAATATTAAAAGAATGTAGAGATGAGTTGAGTAATCCATTAGCAGTTTTATTTAATAAGTCATTAGAATCGGGCCTAGTGCCAGAAGCTTGGAAACTTGCAAATGTAGTTCCGATTTTCAAAAAGGGTGATAAATCAATTGCATCAAATTACCGTCCCATTAGTCTCACGTCAATCATAGGCAAGTTGCTAGAGTCAATTATTGCTACAAAAATCAGAAGCCACCTTGAAACATTCAACTTAATTCATTCTTCTCAGCACGGGTTCACCCAGGGACGTTCTTGTCTCACAAATTTGCTTAGCTTTTTCTCAGAAGTATATGAAGCGGTAGATAATGATAAGTCATATGATATAATTTATTTAGATTTCAGTAAAGCATTCGATAGAGTCCCTCATGAGAGATTGATAAGGAAGGTAGAAGCACATGGAATAGGTGGATCATTATTAAAATGGATTAGGTCATGGTTAACTGGTAGGAAACAAAGAGTCAGCATAAATGGATTAAAGTCAGACTGGGGTGCGGTCAAAAGCGGAGTTCCCCAGGGATCTGTATTAGGCCCTCTGCTGTTTGTTATATTCATTAATGATCTTGATTTAGGCATAACTAGTAGGATTAGTAAATTTGCAGATGATACCAAAATGGGGAGAGTGATAAATTCAGACAGTGACTTTGAACACCTTCAAAGAGATCTAGATACCTTACATGAGTGGTCAGTAGACTGGCAAATGAATTTTAATACTGATAAATGCAAGGTACTACAGATAGGGAAGACGAATACAAACGTTAAGTATAAACTAGGTAACACGGAAATAGAAAACTCAGTTTGTGAAAAAGATCTAGGTGTATTTGTTAGCAACGACTTGAAACCTAGAAAACAATGTATTAGCGTTCGCAACAAGGCAAACAGGATTCTTGGGTTCATATCTAGGTCTGTGAGTAACAGAACTGCTGACGTTATCTTGAAACTTTACCTAGCATTAGTGAGGCCACACATGGATTATGCGGTTCAGTTCTGGTGTCCTTATTATAGAATGGACATAGATTCTTTGGAGAGAGTACAAAGAAGAATGACAAAAATGATCCATAATATTAGAAACCTTCCATATGAAGAAAGACTGAAAAGCTTAGGCTTACATTCATTAGAGAGGCGTAGAGTTAGTGGAGATATGATAGAGGTGTACAAGTGGGTAAGTGGGATTAACAAGGGTAAAATGGAAGATGTTCTGAAGCTCAGTAATAACGAAATAACTAGAACAAATGGCTTTAAATTAGATAAATTCCGATTCAGAAAGGATATAGGCAAGCACTGGTTTGGTAATAGAGTTGTGGATATGTGGAATAGGCTACCGAGTGCTATAGTAGGATCGGGGACGCTAGGGAGCTTCAAGACGAAGTTGGATAGGCACATGGAAGTGCTGGGATGGGTGTGAAAGGGATCTGCCCTGTATGGGCCAGTCGGCCTCCTGCAGTATCCCACTTTCTTATGTTCTTATGTTCTCTCAGAACCAAATCAAACATACCCAACGTGTGACATCCAATTCTCAATAAAATTGACCTAACTCAAGACTGAAACCACTCAACCTATATCTCATTCTCGTCTCCGTTCATAATTTGACAAAAAAGCTCAAATCTGTCTGCTGCTATTACTAAAAACTCTCCTACGATACGCTCATCCTTCCTTACTATGAATACTTTGACATTTCAAGCTCAAAGATTCAAAAACCCTTCCTCCAACTCGCTCCGTTCCTCTTTGACATATCTCAAAGACTTTACCTTCTTCTTTCTCCAAACAACCCTACGACTAGCTAAATTTCCATATTTTCACCTTCTCTGTTTACTTCGATCGTGTGTTGCCTGTGCGTCCGTCCACCTGAGCTTCTCGGCTTGCGCCACCGCCGTGGCGGGGCGGTTCTTCCTCCGCTTTGCCAACACTGCCTAAGCTAAGACGACAACCAGAGCACCCGCGTTGGCCCTTTGCTTGCCTGGACCTGCTCCCGCCCCCACTCTGCCTCGTCCTGATTTATGATAGCTGCACCCTCAGGGCATAATGCCTACCTCCTCACGCAAGCGGTGTTTAGCCACTGCACCTGTTCTCTCCTTCTAAAATTCACTTCTATCCTCCCTTTATCCTTCCTCTGAACCTCCTTCCCCCCTGTCACTAGCATTTTTGTATTGTATTGCTGTACGCTGATTGGCTGGTTGGCGTGCGGCCGGAGCTCAGTTGGAAGTTGTAGGGGAGAGGAGCCACTACACTGGTTTTGTAATCAACGAATACAATGCTGTGTCATTTCCTCGTGTGTTTTAATATTCTACATATTATTAAAGAATTGTATTGTTCATTTTGCACACATAAACATTAATTCAATAAAAAAGACACTCAGTCATAAACAATAATGAATCTTTTGTACATAACAGAAATGACTCTGTTTACACGATTATGCACGTCGTCTGCACGTTGGCTGGCCGTTCAAACCCGTCGAAATTCAAGTTTCCGCCGTCAAAATTTGTATTTATTTATTTTTTGTGTGTTCCAATAAAATACGATAAGAATTAAAAACTCGCGAAATTTGAGAAGCTACTATACGACATTTAACCCTTCAATATGTCTTCAAGGAGACCATGCTGCAGAGAAAGTGGTGCTAGTGCTTCCAGGCATAAGCACAAGTCACTATCTATCAAGGAAAAGGGTGAATTTCCATGGTCCGGCACCGGTCAGGTCCCGAGGTTGCCGGACTAAAGAGGTACAACCTGTAATTGTATCCCTGATGGAGATATTATAGACTTGATTTGTTCAAAGTTCTATAATGATTTTCTGCAATTTTAGTTTGAATGGTTTGTTAATGCAGCACTTGTTAGACAACATGTCCTCTCACCTGCAAGACCTAATGAAATGTGTACCACGCCCCATTGATGTTACCCAAGTGATTTTCTTCCTACCAAATGATTGTCTGTAAATTCAGTATTGAGATTATAGATTCTTACAAAGCTATAAATATTATATAGGCCTACTCGCCTTCCATTTATTCTCAATAAGAGTCTTTTCTCAAGTGTAAATGAGAGGAAAAATGAGGATGGGGGAGAAAGGGAAATTGGGGTGAAGGAAGAGTCAGGTAGTAGGTAGTAGGCAGCTACCAAACAGGGAGGTACTACCGCCTGGGAAGATATTGCAAGCATAATTTGTTGTCTAATGGTAGACCCTGCTGCCATATGGAATCATGAAAATTGTGACCAAGTCCCAGGTTGCTGATCTGACTTTCTGACTCATTTACTTACAATTGCAGGGTCTTAATTGTTTCTCTTACTTTGACAACACAACATACATATATTGTTTCTCACTTTTGATCTTTTTTCTTACCTTATTATTATTATTTTTATTATTATTATTATTATTATTATTATTATTATTTATTATTTATTATTATTAATTATTATTATTATTATTATAATTATTATTATTATTATTATTATTATTATTATTATTAATTATTATTATTATAATTATATTTATAATTATAATTATAATTATTATTATTATTATTATTATTGTTATTATTATTATTCTTATTCCTATTCTTATTCTTATCAATTTTTATTTTTATTATTTTTATTGTTATTGTTATTGTTATTAATTATTAATAATTATTATTATTATTATTGTTATTGTTATTTTTATTGTTATTGTTATTGTTATTATTATTATTATTATTATTATTATTATTATTAATTCATATTAATTCTTGTTATTATTATTATTATTATTATGATTATTATTATTATTATTATTATTATTATTATTATTATTATATTTTCTCCCCCGGGGCCCCGATGTGGGTCAGTGACCTGTGCCTGGGTGGGCTAATCCCCGTTAAAAAAAAAAAAAAAACAATCAAGAAACATAATACAGAACTAATGAATAACCAATGATTTGATTATTAAATAAGGTATCGGAAGAAAAAAAATTTACTAATTTTATTATTTTGAGAAAATTTATTATGAGAAAAAAAGAGGGGTACATTTTGAAATATTCAACAATACTAAACGGTCCTTCTTAAATAAAATTTGCCGTACATTTTTTTTTCCGAGGTGTGAACAGTGCTGCGGAATCAACCCTATCGATCTTGTGATATTTGACTATCTTGTTCTCTCAACTGAACCTCTATCTCTTCCATCAGCTCAAGGAGACCAGTATCGGGGATCTCTAAATTATCCCCATACGCATACTCAACAAGTGGATCGACCCATCCCAATATTACCCGGTCCACTTCAGGGGCCTCCACCCGCTCCTCTTCACGGACCTCCATCTGCTCCTCTTCACGGACCTCCATCTGCTCCTCTTCACGGACCTCCATCAGCTCATCTTCACAGTCCTCCACCTTCTTGGTCGATGTCTTGTCTTCCTCACTGTCATCAAACACAGACTCTTCATTGTCATCACTCTCACAGTCTTCAATCGCTTTTAACACTTCTTCATAAAGCCGAGCTGACTCACCTTCATCACCCTCAGCTGACTCACCTTCATCACCCTCAGCTGACTTATCTTCATGACCCTCAGCTGACTCACCTTCATCACCCTCAGCTGACTTATCTTCATCACCCTTAGCTGACTCACCTTCATCACCCTCAGCTGACTTATCTTCATCACCCTCAGCTGACTCACCTTCATCACCCTCAGTTGACTCACCTTCATCACCCTCAGCTGACTCACCTTCATCACCCTCATCTGACTCACCTTCATCACCCTCAGCTGACTCACCTTCATCACCCTCATCTGACTCACCTTCATCACCCTCATCTGACTCACCTTCATCACCCTCAGCTGACTCACCTTCTTCACCCTCATCTGACTCACCTTCATCACCCTCAGCTGACTCACCTTTATCACCCTCAGCTGACTCACCTTCATCACCCTCAGCTGACTCACCTTCACCCTCATCTGACTCACCTTCTTCACCCTCATCTGACTCACCTTCATCACCCTCAGCTGACTCACCTTCATCACCCTCAGCTGACTCACCTTCATCACCCTCAGCTGACTCACCTTCATCACCCTCATCTGACTCACCTTCATCACCCTCAGCTGACTCACCTTCATCACCCTCATCTGACTCACCTTCATCACCCTCATCTGACTCACCTTCATCACCCTCATCTGACTCACCTTCCTCACTCTCATCTGACTCACTCAACTCGAGGTCGTGTAGTACCTCCTGATGAGACTACTCCATCACCCCTGTGCCATCTTGACATGGCCGTTTCGAGGACACCACCTCCTCGCCTTCATCTGAGAGGTCACCAGTCCTCTTCCTCTTTAGGGAGGGTGATGAGGGTAAGTCAGCTAATGAGTTGCCTTCATCACCCTCATCTGACTCACCTTCATCACCCTCATCTGACTCACCTTCATCACCCTCAGTTGACTCACCTTCCTCACTCTCATCTGACTCACTCAACTCTAAGTCGTGTAGTACCTCCTGATGAGACTACTCCATCACCCCTGTGCCATCTTGACATGGCCGTTTCGAGGACACCACCTCTTCGCCTTCACCTGAGAGGTCTTCAGTCCACTTCCTCTTTAGGGAGCTAGAAATAGCATCAGTCATTTTGTATATACCAGAATGTGTTTGAAATCAGTTGGTATACAACTTCTAATTTTAGGGAAAGCTTCAATAACATGGTTGGAATTTTGTCAATAGGAAAACTTGCATAGTGTGGACATGGGAGGTGATGTATGGATAATGGGGATGATCTGTAGATAATGTATTTGTAGTGAAGATGTCAACAGTGTGTGGATAGTGAGGATGTTGTTAATGTGAGGATAGTGAAGATGTTGATAATGTGTGGATAGTGAAGATGTTGATAGTGTGTGGATAGTGAAGATGTTAATAGTGTGTGGATAGTGAAGATGTTGGTAGTGTGTGGATAGTATAGATAATAGTGTGTGGAACAGTGAAGATATTGTTAATGTGTGAATAGTGATGATGATAGTGAAGATGTTCATAATGTGTGAATAGTGATGATGATAGTGTGAGGGTAGTGAAGATGTTGGTAGTGTGTGGATAGTGAAGATGTTAATAGGATGTGGATAGAATAGATAATAGTGTGTGGAACAGTGAAGATATTGTTAATGTGCGAATAGTGATGATGATAGTGAAGATGTTGATAGTGTGTGGATAGTGAAGATGTTAATAGTGTGTGGATAGTAAAGATGTTAATAGTGTGTGGATAGTGAAGATGTTAATAGTGTGTGGAACAGTGAAGATATTGTTAATGTGCGAATAGTGATGATGATAGTGAAGATGTTGATAGTGTGTGGATAGTGAAGATGTTAATAGTGTGTGGATAGTAAAGACGTTAATAGTGTGTGGATAGTGAAGATGTTAATAGTGTGTGGAACAGTGAAGATATTGTTAATGTGTGAATAGTGATGATGATAGTGAAGATGTTAATAGTGTGTGGATAGTGAAGATGTTGATAGTGTGTGGATAGTGAAGATGTTAATAGTGTGTGGAACAGTGAAGATATTGTTAATGTGTGAATAGTGATGATGATAGTGAAGATGTTAATAGTGTGTGGATAGTGAAGATGTTGATAGTGTGTGGATAGTGAAGATGCTAATAGTGTGTGGAACAGTGAAGATATTGTTAATGTGTGAATAGTGATGATGATAGTGAAGATGTTGATAGTGTGTGGATAGTGAAGATGTTAATAGTGTGTGGATAGTGAAGATGTTAATAGTGTGTGGATAGTGAAGATGTTAATAGTGTGTGGATAGTGAAGATGTTAATAGTGTGTGGAACAGTGAAGATATTGTTAATGTGTGAATAGTGATGATGATAGTGAAGATGTTGATAGTGTGTGGATAGTGAAGATGTTAATAGTGTGTGGATAGTGAAGATGTTAATAGTGTGTGGAACAGTGAAGATATTGTTAATGTGTGAATAGTGATGATGATAGTGAAGATGTTGATAGTGTGTGGATAGTGAAGATGTTAATAGTGTGTGGATAGTGAAGATGTTAATAGTGTGTGGATAGTATAGATAACAGTGTGTGGAACAGTGAAGATATTGTTAATGTGTGAATAGTGATGATGATAGTGAAGATGTTAATAGTGTGTGGATAGTGAAGATGCTAATAGTGTGTGGAACAGTGAAGATATTGTTAATGTGTGAATAGTGATGATGATAGTGAAGATGTTGATAGTGTGTGGATAGTGATGATGTTAATAGTGTGTGGATAGTGAAGATGTTAATAGAGTGTGGATAGTGATGGTGTTGAGCATGGAGGTATAAAGGGTGGAAGCGGCATACCGCACACTGCCTGAAGCCAGTTCTCCCCCGTGTCGGCCACTTTTGTATAGGCTGGTTCACGCGCCAGGAGGCTGAGTGACCCTCATTGACACTGGTTTGTACTGTTTACATATCATTCCTGTGTGATTAAGTGAAGATATTATTATATTTTCAACCATTTATTATATACTATAGTACACTAAAACTACATTTCAATGAACAACACTAATCATTAGCATCAATTATCCTTATCATGGCACGAACCTGGTACACTGGGTACAAGGGGATTTCTGTTCATTTTTTCCTGGCAGACTGATCATTAGATTGCGCTGAACAACATTAACATATTCATGCTAGTTCTACTTTTGATATCTCTGAGAGATACGTTTCGTGCTGTGAACTGTTTGTATGTGTAGCTCACCTGTAGATAGGTCTCAGCTACTGCTTTGATTACCAATACAAGACGATTGTTAAGAGGATCACTGTCTGACATGTGTATTGCCAAGCCTCTGAATATAGTTTTGTAGCAGAAAATCACCTAGAAGCTAATTTTACGAATTCTCCATCGAAAGTGATGAAGAGGAAATTGGAGGAACAACTTCTGAAATCTAGGGGAAAAATTGCAGCAGAAAACACGACGACTGAAAAAGAAAAATACCGACTTGTGTTCTGTGATTAGTATGTTAAAAGAAAAAAAATTCTACTGAGTGAAGACAGTCTGACTATTTGAGGAGCCTGTGCTGGTGGAGTGACTGACCTTGAATTGAATTGAAACAGTTTATTTAGCCAGATAAATACAGATACAGAGTGAATAATAATAACAATATTAACATGGCTGAGGCAGTTGAGAACCTGAGCTCTCGTTGAGGCACCTGATATATACTATACAGAGTGCTAAGAATAGCGGTAAGCCAGTACATGCTCAATATGCTCCTAATTTGAGAAATTTTGCTCTCACTTTGAATTTTTATTCTTCATAATCATATAAATTCATAAGAAAAAACTTTTGATACTTGTCTGCCTCATCGACTAACGCTGGAAATGGTACAATACAGTAGAAGTGAAAACCCATCAATAGTTCATTAACGGTGTATGAAAGTTCCACCATGTTTTTCACTACAATGGTACAGCAAAGTATATATTTTTAGCATTAAACTGTTATTATTTTAATGTCTAATCATCAATACGAAAGCACCACCCATCATCACTACATATAACACCACCTATCGTCGCTACATATAACACCATCCATCATCACTACATATAACACCATCCATCATCACTACATATAACACCATCCATCATCACTACAGATAGCACCACCATCATTACCATCACTACTACCACCATCATCACTACCACCATCATCACTACCACCATCATCACTACATATAACACCATCCATCATCACTACATATAACACCATCCATCATCACTACATATAACACCATCCATCATCACTACATATAACACCATCAATCATCACTACATATAACACCATCCATCATCAATACATATAACACCACCCATCATCAATACGGATCGGTAAAGTAGTTTTCGAGATTCTCGTGCGGACAAACACACACACACACACACACACACACACACACACACACACACACACACATACTTCTTTGTTTTATATAGATAGATATTATTATTATTTATTTATTTATATATTTTTTTTTACTCGTTTAATCTCACTGTTTGGCACAGCTGAGCTATGTGGTTTGCTGATTCTATACAGGACCTCTGTTAGCTCAACTATTTTTTTTAATATCTGGTTTGTATTGCCAAAAAAATATGTGGTGCCACTTCCTAATTGTTTTGATTGCTAATTATTCCCTTCAATACGATGTCTTATTATCTATTTTATTATGGCTACCGCCGGAAGATTTTTTTTCTGTTGGAGAAGTTCTATCTCGTAGCCAAATGGTTAAACAAAGCTTGGCTGCTTCTATAAGATATAGATTCAAACATATCGCAATCCATTTGCTCGTGAATGCTCCCTTTTGCAAAGGACCACCTCACTCAGAACATGAATTCATTCCCTTTCATCCTATTGTAATTTTGGTATTTTCATCTGGCTAGCGCTAGACGATTACTCTCCCAACTGATATACATTTACTGCACCCCCCCCCCCACACACACCGTCAGTGAGACAAGACGTGCCCCGAAGGCGCTCCCGGTTTTAGCAGCCAGGCCGAGTCTGTTTGGCCCTGCCCACTCCCCCTGCTATACCCCTACCAGCCTTACTACACCAGGATCTATTCAGCAAAACATTCTGGTGATTAGTGAACGATTGATTACGGAGCAGTGTTCCTATAGTGCACTTAAGGAACTTTCTCGGCAAAGCATTCAAGTCATCAGTGCAATAAGTGATTATCATACAGTGCTCGATAGTGCACCCCAAGGAAAAGTCAGACAGTGGGCACTTTATCGGTCACCTTTAAAGTGCCAGTGACAAGGACCACCGCGGTGTTTACATATATCGTGAAAACTGTGTCGGCGACCCCAAGCACCAGGGACAAAGACCCACGGTCTTTACGACTGACAAATATTAACAGATGTCTACCAGTGTCAGTGGCCCTCAAAGTGCCGTCAGTGACAAACACTTCCGTCCGCCCACAACAGATCTCAACAGATGGCCACCAATCACTTACTCCCGACGCACTCTGTACCATCTAAAGCGTGGGAACGGTTATCCTGATGGCAGTGTTATCGCGCGACTCAAGTCACTGAACATATTCCACGCCCGGAGCCGTAGACAAGGCCGTCATACACATAAGCCCATTAGAACCGTAACCTCCACTAGGAAACCGGAGAAACCCACCCCTGACAGACCATACCACTACACTGAAGTTCCACGGATATGGTATGATCTCCCGTCTTTACTGGTATCCAACGTCACTTCCCTAGCTAACAAGTTCGACGAGCTGGCAACTACAGTCAGGTCAGCCGCCGCGAGCGTCGTTGCCATATGTGAGGCTTGGCAAATTGTGCCTGAAACGTGTCATATTGAGGGATATCAACTCTTTCATCACCTTCGTTCACATAGACGCGGAGGGGGCGTTGCCCTCTTCTGTCAAGATGACCTACGCCCGTCACGCCTGGATGTTCAAGTCCCAGCAGATGTGGAAGCATTATGGGTACGTGTAGTGATACGGGCCCACCCGCGCAACACTGCTTCCATCATAATCTGTGTGGCATACCATCCGCCTCGATCACCCACCAGAGACACTCTTATCAATCATCTCATCACCACCTCAGACCGCCTCAGAGTTAGGTACCCATGTGCCAAGTTAGTATTATGTGGGGATTTTAATGAAATTGACACCACTGATATCCAGGACCAGCTATCACTATCACAAGTTGTGACCTTCCCCACACACGGTCAAAATACCCTTGACCTTATCTTAACTGACTTAGCGGACCAGTACCAACCACCTCAACCAATGCCTCCTATCGGGTGTAGCACACACTTATCAGTGCTCTGGTCCCCAGCTGCCACTCCCACTCAAGTACAGAGACCCTACATCAAGACCTACAGGCCGATTACTGACTCTGCAGTGCGCCTCTTCGGGCAGTGGATAGTTCACCATCCCTGGACTGAAGTACTTAGCGTGGATGACGTGGAAACCAAATGGATAAATTATACCAACACCACCACTTCTTCCCCGAGAAGTCCGTCAGATCTCACCCAGCTGACTTGCCCTGGATCACACCTCGGATCAAAAGACTTATGCAACAGAGAGACAGAGCCTTTCATCTCAATGACCACATCCGCTACAGGTCCCTTCTCAACCGAGTCATC
>CAUDMG010000634.1:0-15086 GCA_958450375.1 Homarus gammarus | reverse complement strand
GAGCTCTATACCAGCTATCCCGCATGGGCGGGCCCGGGCGCGCACTTGTGACTGCACGGGGGCAGGGGTCAATCCCAGCCCGCGCCCCGCGGGTCCCTGCCCCGGACGGCCGGATGCCCCGTGGCGCATTACCTAACGTGTTTATACCTACTGTATCTAACCGTGATTGCTCCCGCCCTTCCTCGAGGAACGGTGACTGTTCCTGTCGCTTCCTTTCGACCCGGCTGAGATTCTCCACCATCAGTCTCAAGAATTCATCCTTCCAGACAGAAGGGGTGTTACGTGTAGGGGTGGGAGGGGCGGCGTGAATTTTCGACACAAAATGGGAGGGGGGGGGTGGGTTTCCTGAGCTGTATATACGTCCGCGCTGCTTTAATTGCGTTCTCGATCGTAGTTATCCCGCTCACCACCATGTACGTACGCATCTCGCCGGGTAAGCCCGACAGAAAGTAAGAGAGTACAGTACTAGCTCAGGTGGGAAGAATTGTGGGTGATTCACTCTCGCCATCTTCACAGCACTACCTATGCATGATAGGTAAACATTTAGTGATGAACACTCCTCTAGCTTGATATTAGCTAAACGTGTCGTGTGATCTTGTAATGTGTTACCCTGGCTGTAAATTTCCCGTAATCCGTTCGCGAACGTGTCCCACGTGGTAGCATTCTTTACTGTCGGATTAAATCCTAGCACACCTTTCGCGTCACCGCCCAATCGCATACGTGCCGTCCTAAGGCGGCATTCCTCGTATTCCTGAAGGGTTTCCGGGAACTCACTTTCAATGTCTCCTAACCACTGTTCCAGCCTATCAGCTGATGTCGCAGGGTCACGGCCATCGCCCTCAAGCATGGGTATCTGACTGACCAATTGTGCTGCACTACTAGCTGAAACAGTCGCAAGGAAGGGGTCTGGCATGCTGGAGGGGTTGGGAGGTGCTAAGGTGTACGTGAGCGTGGGGAGGGGAGTGGCGAGAGAGGGTGCAGGGTGGTTAAGGGGTAGGGGGGGAGAGTAGGTACTAGTGGATTGTTCAGGGAACGGGAATAAAAGGGAAGTCGTTGGTGTAGTGTTAACAGGAGTCATATTAGCTTGCGAGGAGGGTTGGGAAGTACTGATAGTGGAAGTCGAAATTGTCAATGTTGACGATGACGTCTGTGGGTGGGACGAGGAGGGGGTTTTACTGACACTTGCCCTGGTTGAGTTCTCGACCATTGTTCCCTGTTACCCAACAATATGTGGACTAGGAAGGGGAGAGTGGATGACTGTCACCACTTGTACCACACTGAAGGACAGGAATGCTACCACCCTTGTACTGCCTGCTTCGTCAAGATAGTTACGAGTTTACTTCAAAAGATTCTAACTATCACTGTACTGAACACTAAGGGGAAGAGGCGTGAGTTTTACGTTTAGTGCGCTGCCACCATTGTAATGAGACAAAATCTCACATGGAGAGGTAAGTTAGGAGGTTATAGTAGTAGAATATTATAGCGAGAGGAAATGGTAGCTTGTCTCGAGGGTGTGATGTCAACACTGTATATTAACACAGGCACAGTACAAGTGTAGTATATAAAAACACCAATGCGTGTTACAGCTTTATTTTACTAGTTCAATAGGGGGGATTAATGGGGTTCGTACACAATTTATGATAGACTATGGTATTCTCGTATAACCTAACCTCACAATTAGAATGGGCACTTCACTAAGTCGATCGTTGGGGAGGTTCGGGATCACTGCACTTCTACCGTCTACACAGCCAGCACTTACTGTTACACGTTGAGTTGACAGCACTCTGTGGATGAACCCGGCTGAGACTTCGTTACGCTTAGTGGCGGGCTTCTCTCGAGCGGGACTGGGGACGTGGTAGCAGGCCCTTCTTGGTTACAAGACACACTCTCGTGAGGGAGGGCTAGGACGTCCTGTATATTGGAAGACCAGCCGTCAGGTTGAGCTGATCGGGGGGGGGGGGGGGGCGGCGAAGGGTCTCCTTACATTTGCCCTCGCTAATGTAGGGTCAGGTCTGGACTTTTTCAGAGACTATAAGTTGTATATTCTGGAGAAATCTTCAGATGGGGCCGTGTGACATGAGAGGCCCTGGTTGAGTTGTGGCCCCTTGACTTGGGCTCGAGGGTTACATTTGACCTGGCTAATGTGAGGTCAGGTCTGGACTTCTTCTGCGGTGTAGGTTATTGTGTATATTGGGAGAGAGTCGGCCGGTGCCTTCTTACATGTTTGTTGGGGCCGTGTGACATGGGAGGGGAGCCAGTTGATTTGTAACTCCTTGAGTGGTTGCGAGGGGAACCCTTACATTTGACCCCCCTAATGTCGGGTCAAGTCTGGACTGTTTCTGAGATGTAAGCTGTGGTCTGACAACCCATCACTACAAGAGGTATGGTACAGGATTCTTCCTACCATTCAATCGAATGGGTTGTGGAAAATCTAAACTATTGCTTTCCAGTGCTGCTTTTGGGGAAAAATTATTAAATACACCACCATCCGACATTCTCCCATAACAACCAACATCAATATATGTAAACTTGTAAGAAACATATACTAAGGCTAACGATACACTACTATGCATGTTCTTGTAGTATAAACTTCTACTGTGTGGTGGTGCTTGCATAACCACATGCTTTCCGACAAGAGCGCCGATACAGTGTGGCAAATTCCATCTCTCTTCAAAATCCTGTGAGATTAAAAGCCATTCCACTTTAGTCACTGGTACCTGCCGAAAAGAAAACAAATAAAATAATTGGCCTTTTCGGCCCGCAGATAACACATTGCTCATGCAACGGAAACAGTCACTGATGCATCTGCTGTTTCGATTGTTATAATATAATGACATTGTATTGTACTTACATAATTAAATAAATAAATAAATAAATAAATAAATAAATAAATAAATATATATATATATATATATATATATATATATATATATATATATATATATATATATTATATATATATATATATATATATATATATATATATATATATATATATATATATATATATATATATATAACTGGAATTCATATTTTGTTATAATTGTATAATTTGTTTCTATACCTGTACAAACTTATATTAAAGATACTCCACAAAGTATTTTTACGATATACTGTAACTCCGTATTTAGCTTAATTTCCTTGATAAATAGCGTTATTGGAAATCCATTTGTCTCTAATAAAGTGTTGAATATTACCGAAGCAGTTTTTATTTGTTTACATTATACTTTTATTTCATCTTGTGGGCTGCTTCATGACACCCAACTACGAGCTGAGGCCTGAAATACAAGTACACGTACTTGGTCTTAAGAACATAAGATCATAAGAAAATAAGGAGTCTGCAGTAGGCCGGTTGGCCTGTGCATGGCAGCTCCTGTCGAGAGTTACTACCACTCTCTATCATCCATGAATTTATCTAGCCTCCTTTTGAAACTTTCCAGAGTTCCAGCAATTACTACAAAGTTGCTAAGCTTGTTCCACTCGTCCAGCACCCTATTTGTGAACCAGTTCCTTCCTATCTCCCTCCTAAACCTAAACTTATCCAACTTAAATCCGTTGCTCCGAGTCCTATCCTGCTAGGATATTATAAGAACTTTATCTATATCCCCTTTATTGATTCCTTTCACCCACTTAAATACTTCTATCATATCTCCCCACACTCTTTCTTCATCTAGGGAATGCAAGTTAAGTTTCTTTAACCTATCCTGATATGGAAGGTTTTTAAGTCCCGGAATCATTTTCGTCATTCTTTGCTGTACCGACTCTAGTGAATTGATATCAATTCTATAATAAGGGCACCAGAACTGAACCGCATAATCGAGGTGCGGCCTGACTAGCGCAAGATATAGTTGCAATAAGACCTCTGCACTCTTATTATTACACTTCTAGATATAAAACCCAATACCCTGTTTGCCTTATTTCGAACATTAACGCACTGTTTTCTAGGCCGTAGGTCCAGGCTTACAAGTACCCCTAGGTCTCTTTCACAAGTCGACTTCTCATGGTTGATGTTGTTAAGGCTGTATACAATGTTAGTATTTGTTCTTCCAATATTAAGTACACTGCATTTGCTGGTGTTGAATTTCATTTGCCATTTTTCAGACCACCCTGCAATTTAATTACATCCTCCTGTAATGCATTTGCATCCTGCCCTGAATTAATCTGCCGCCCTATTTTGGTGTCATCTGCAAACTTCCTTATGTCACTGCTGATCCTAGTATCTAGATCGTTTATGTAGATTATGAACAAGAGTGGGCCTAGTACTGACCCCTGCGGAACCCCACTGGTTACACTGCCCCACTCAGAATTAACACCGTCTACGCTGGCCCTCTGCGTTCTATCGGTGAGCCATGATTTGATCCAATTGAAATCTTTCCCCTCGATACCATGAGCCTTAATTTTTCTCAGAAGCCTCTGATGCGGTACTCTGTCAAATGCTTTGCTAAAGTCTAAGTAAATAACATCGTAATTTTCGTCATTATCTACTACATCGAAGACCTTCCTAAAAAAGTCAGCAGATTTGTTAGACAAGATTTTCCCTTTGTAAACCCATCTTGAGAGTAGTAGATTAATTTGCTTTTCTCTAGATGGGATCGGATGCTATCTGCTGTAATTGATTCAAGAAATTTCCCCACTACTGACGTCAAACTGGTCGGCCGGTAATTTGACGCTGATGCTCTCTCTCCCTTTTTGAATATGGGTACTACATTTGCCTGTTTCCACAAGTCTGGCACAACTCCGGTGTCTAAAGATTTTGTAAATAAATTTACGAGGGGTCCACTAATCTGTTCCCTACACTCTTTAAAGACTTGAGGGAAAATTTCGTCCCGCCCTGGGGATTTTGTCTTCTTTAGTTTATTTATCCTCTTAAGAACATCCTCTTTTCTGATATTGATATTCTTTAATTTCTCTTCTTCCTTTCCCCTAAATATCAGTTCCACCTCTGGAATTTCCTCGCGAATTTCTTCTGTGAAAGCTGATAAGAAGTAGTTGTTCAATGCTTTGCTCATTTCTTCACTGCCATTTATCACTTCTCCCTTCCATGACTTTAAAGGCCCAACTTTGTCCTTGACTTTTGTTCTATATACCTGGAAAAATCCCTTGGGATTCGCCTTGGATTCACTTGCTATTTTTTTTTCATAGTCTCTCTTTGCTTTCCTTACATTTTTCTTAACATTCCTAGATAGTTCATTATACCTGTTTCTGAGCTGCTCCTCCCCTCCCTTTAATTTCTTATAAATTCCTTTCTTTATTCCTATGTCATGTTTAAGTTTTCTGGTCATCCACCTTGGCTCATTCTTATTTGACCTAATTTTTTTGTATGGTATATTTTGTTCTTGTGCTTTATGTAGTATACTATTGAATATATTGTAGTCATGATCAATTGTTGTGTCATCCAAGACCTCACCCCTTCCTACTGGGGACTAATGTGACTGTTCCCAGGTGACCTCACCTGGATACCTTCTTAACCCCTGATAATTAATCCGCCAACCGAAAGTTTGGGACTCTGACCATATTGTCATTGTTTTTTGCTTCCCAATTTAGGGTGAACCTGATTTCTCTGTGATCACTGTTAGTTAGTTCTTCCCCTACTGTGATATCTCTGATAATATTTTCTTTATTTGTTAATACTAGGTCTAATATATTGTCACCTCTAGTAGGTTCTGTAATTAGTTGGTTAAAAAAATTGTCCTGTACTGCGTCTGGGAAGTCTTCAGATTCATAGTCACCTACAATGTTGTCCTAGTCAATATTTCTGAAGTTGAAATCCCCTATAATGCACAGGTTGTAATATTTTGCCGCCCTACTCATTTCCTGCCATATAGGCTGACCTGCTTCTTTGCCAAGACTTGGGGGCCTGTAAATCACTCCCATAATTAGTTTTTCTCTTCCTTCCGTGATTTCTACCCATACAGACTCGGTTCCTATTTCACCCTTTATTGAATTATTAATACAACATTTTAATGTATCCTTGACGAAGAGTGCGACCCCTCCCCCCTTCCTACCTTCCCTGTCCTTGTGAAAAAGGTTGTACCCTTCTATGTGGCACTCTGATAAAAAATTTTGCACTTGCACTTAGGTACAAGTTTTCACGTACTTGTACATGGATGTTTGAAAAATCTCTGTAAATTTACATGTGTTGCGACCCCGTGTACTTGAAACAATAATGTAACAGCTGATCAAAAGTGATCAACTTTCGTAACAGATGCTAGGTTACTGGCACTTGAATGAGAATTATGGTGTACAACTAAATTAAAGCTACAGTCTTTAGAATATATATATATATATATATATATATGCTGATAACCACCAGGAAAGAAGAAAACACGAAGTTCCCAAGCGCTTTCGTGTAATTCACATCTTCAGGGGTGAGTACAGACTAGATAGAGTAATGCAGAACAAGATGAATATATACAGAGGAGGGTGAGACCAGGTCCACAATGGTCAGGTAATGACCCTACTAATCTTTAAATGGCACACAACGGTTGGTGGTTGGGTCAGATGGGACAGTGACCCGCCCTCTCACCTGATCACAAATCTTCTTAATTACAAAGTTGTCCAGCTTGTACAAGCTGGACAACTTTGTAATTAAGAAGATTTGTGATCAGGTGAGAGGGCGGGTCACTGTCCCATCTGACCCAACCACCAACCGTTGTGTGCCATTTAAAGATTAGTAGGGTCATTACCTGACCATTGTGGACCTGGTCTCACCCTCCTCTGTATATATTCATCTTGTTCTGCATTACTCTATCTAGTCTGTACTCACCCCTGAAGATGTGAATTACACGAAAGCGCTTGGGAACTTCGTGTTTTCTTCTTTCCTGGTGGTTATCAGCATATACCTAGATCACGCGCACCTACAGTGATTTACTTGCATATATATATATATATATATATATATATATATATATATATATATATATATATATTATATATATATATATATATATATATATATATATATATATACTCTGTATATAATATATTATATATATTTATTTATTTATTTCATGTAAATCCACAACGAAAACGTGGATAAGATACATCTTGATAAAATCTCACAGGAAAAAGGGAAACAATGGAGAACCTTACCTTTCGTCTTTATTCAAGACATCTTCATCCATTGCACAAAAACTTGGGTACCCTTCATTGTTTGTTGATCGTTGTTTTAAAAGGGCTAAACAATCCTTTTATTCTACTCAAACTAGGCAAGTTCCTACATTTAAGAATATTTTGACTTTACCTTATCGAAATGAATTTGTCTCGTTAGTTCAGTCTCTTAAAAAATTAAACATTAATGTTGTTTTTAAGTATGACTCAACTATTAGTAATATATTAATTAAGAATAACCCAACCTTGAATGTAAATGGAAGTGTTTACTGTATTCCATGTAGCAATTGTAATGGAAATTATGTAGGACAGACTGGTAAAGCATTGCAACTCTGAATTAAACAGCACTAGTACAATATTAGAACTGCATCTGAAAGCAGTGCACTTTTCGTTCATATAAGGAACAATAATCACCCCATACATTGAGAAAATAGTTTAGAAGCGTATAAATCATGTGTCGCGGAAAGACTTCTAGTTGAAGCAAGTTTGATTAGAGAAATGTATTCTTAAAACTTTAGTGATGGTCAGTACAAAACTGATAATATGTTACACAAATATATTTGTAAGTGGCCCAAGGTTAAAAATGCTTTGAAAGTATACATAATAACATAAGAACATAAGAAAATAAGGAGTCTGCAATGGGCCGGTTGGCCTGTGCATGGCAGCTCCTGTCGAAAGTTACTACCACTCTGTATCATCCATGAATTTATCTAGCCTACTTTTGAAACTTTCCAGAGTTCAGTACTTACTACAAAGTTGCTAAGCTTGTTCCACTCGTCCAGCACCCTATTTGTGAACCAGTTCCTTCCTATCTCCCTCCTAAACCTAAACTTATCCATCTTAAATCCGTTGCTCCGAGTCCTATCCTGCTCGGATATTATAAGAACTTTATCTATATCCCCTTTATTGATTCCTTTCACCCACTTAAATACTTCTATCATATCTCCCCGAACTCTTCGTCTTTCTTGGGAATACAAGTTCAGTTTCTTTAACCTATCCTGATATGGAAGGTTTCTAAGTCCCGGAATCATTTTCGTCATTCTTCGCTGCACTGACTCCAGTGAATTGATATCCATTCTATAATAAGGGCACCAGAACTGAACTGCATAATCGAGGTGCGGCCTGACTAGCGCAAAATATAGTTGCAATAACACCTCTGCACTCTTATTACTTACACTTCTAGATATAAAACCCAATACTCTGTTTGCCTTATTTCGAACATTAACGCACTGTTTTCTAGGCCGTAGGTCCGGGCTTACAAGTACCCCTAGGTCTCCTCCACAAGTCGACTTCTCTAGGCATTTCATTTAGCCTGTGTAGGATGCGTTAGCGGATGGCATACCCAACTCCATGAATGTGGTTTCTCTCCGCAGCAGGATTACCCTTCCAGGATTACCCCGTTTTTTTGAGTTGGCCCTCATCTGGGAACCGGGACTCACTGATGGCTGCTATGTTGATGTTATACCTAGCCAGCTCTTTCGCCACAAAGGCAGTTCTTCTTTCAAAACGAGCATTTGTGCTAGTATCCAGAAGGGTCCTGACTTTCCAAGCAGCGACCATAAGAGGTTGTATGATTTGTTTTTGTTTGGATCTGTGATTTTGGTTGTGTTTTCGACCGCATAAGGATGACCTTACTGGGTGCGGTTGCCCAGTCAGGTTGGGTTTTTAGGCCAGGCTATGTTTAGACCACCTTTTCTAGCCCCCTCCCCAAGTGGGGTGAGCAGAGTGGCTCCTCGAAAGGGCTGCTCAGTCGCACAGACAGGACCGGATTGCACTGCTGCCTAAATCCCAGTGCGTAAACGACCATCTTATCAGTGCAGAGTTGTGACTAGAGACTCCCAGCAGTCATCTCTACCTGTCCCTTCCTCCACTCGTCCGTCGTCATATGATTTTTGGAGGGGTATAAGGGATTTTGATAATGATGAGAGGTATGATGAGCTGGGTGATGGCTGCACGTGAGATGATTTATGTGGTGAGGCAGGAGCGCAGGCTGCAAACACACATCTTGGCTCTCCCTTTTCCTAATCCAGTGGTGCAAGTGTTGCAACGACTGGGGAGAGGGAGAGTCGCAAAGGACTGTCGATAGCCCAGTTTGTTGGGTTTCGCCTAAGTAGCCTGTCCATCAGGTATTCCCTTCGTCCCCCGGTGTAGTTGTTGGGTTTCTATGGTGGTCACCCCTTCCGCCTACACCGCCGTTGAGGTCTTGTTGGAGTCTGTAAGCATGTCTGCCTGATGCGGGGCTCCACATACACACACACACACACACACACACACAGAACAACAGCAGTGTGCCGCCTACAACCACGTGTCACCTCCACAATACCAGCAGTTTACGGCCTACAACCATGTGTTACCTCCACAATACCAGAAGTGTGGCGTTCTACAACCACGTGTTACCTCCACAATACCAGCAGTGTGGCGGCCTACAACCATGTGTTACCTCCACAATACCAGCAGTGTGGCGGCCTACAACCATGTGTTACCTCCACAATACCAGCAGTGTGGCGGCCTACAACCATGTGTTACCTCCACAATACCAGCAGTGTGGCGGCCTACAACCATGTGTTACCTCCACAATACCAGCAGTGTGTCGGCCTACATCCACGTGCTGCCTCCACAATACCAGCAGTGTGGCGGTCAACAACCACGCGTTACCTCCACAATACCAGCATTGTGGTGGCGTACAACCATGTGTTACATAAGAAGATAAAAACATAAGAAAATAAGGAGTCTGCAATATGCCGGTTGGCCTGCACATGGCAACTCCTGTCGAGAGTTACTACCACTCTCTATCATCAATGAACCTATCTAGCCTGTTTTTAAAACTTTCCAGCGTTCCAGCACTTACTACAAAGCTGCTAAGCTTGTTCCACCCTATTTGTGAACTAGTTCCTTCCTATCTCCCTCCTAAACTTATACATATCCAACTTAAATCCGTTGCTACGAGTCTTATCCTGCTCGAATATTATAAGAACTTTATCTATATCACTTTTATTGATTCCTTTCACCCACTTAGATATTTCTATCATATCTCCTCGTACTCTTCGTCTTTTTAGGGAATGCAAATTTAGTTTCTTTAATCTATCTTGATATGGAAGTTTTCTAAGTCCCGGAATCATTTTCGTCATTCCTTGCTGCACCCACTCCAGGGCAGTTCAGGGTAGTTCAAAAGAAGTCGAAATCTTTTAACTGCTAAGAGAAAATATGAGCACGGGGGTAGAGGAGACTGCAGTGGGATCGAGTAAAGAAAGTGAAAGGTTACAGGGAAATAGTGTTAGAAATTATGGCAAAACTATATTAGGCAGGGAGTTAAAACATAAACGCGACAAAGAGAAGACCCAGAACACGACTAACTTAAATGTCTTCTATGTAAACAGTAGTAATATGAAAAAGAAAATGGATGAAATCAGGGCGTTGGTATGTACCGAAAAAATCGATATTAGAGCATTCACCGAAACATGGATAAACCTAGACTCACGTGAGTTACCTGTCGAATACCAAATTGCAGGTTACAAATTATTCCATACCGATAGGCAGATTAGGAAAGGAGGAGGAGTAGCAATCTATATCAGGGATAATCTGAAGTGTGAAATAAATAAGGAAATGAAAACTGAGCTGAATACAGAAACAATTTGGATAGAATTAATCGATGGTAGGGAAAAAATAATCACAGGAGTAATATATAGACCTCCTAATCTTGATAGAGTTAATGAGCGACTTATTTGGGATGAAATGAGCAGGTCATCCAGACACAGCATAGTTTGTATAGTAGGCGACTTTAAGTTTAGCCAAATAGATTGGATCGACCTTACGGGTAACTCAGAATCAGAGGATTTTCTTGAAACAATCCAGGACTGTTTCCTAAGCCAACATATAACCGAACCCACCCGGGGTAATAATATACTTGATTTAGTTCTATCGAACAGAGAAAACCTCATTAGTAATGTCGATGTTTAGAACGAACTTGCTAACAGCGATTACAAAGAAATAAGATTTCAATTAGAATATCAGGGCAGCCGAAAGGAAAATTCCACTAAAGTCCCAGATTTCAGAAGGGCAAACTTTGATAGTTTGAAGAGGCAGCTGAAAGAAGGGGGTATCACACTTGGGGGTGAATCAGATGACCTCACATGAGGTGACCTCACACAATGTACCCACAGAGGGCAACCTCACCTTACTTGGAGACCTGGCAGTTGAGGATGACCTGATCACAAGATCTGAGGTTGACGAGTTCCACAACAATTTAAATAATGAGTTATTCAATGCATGAAGGCAGAACATACCATACAGAAAGCTCAGATCAAACAACAATGTCCCTAAATGGATAAATAATTATTTAAAGAATATTATTGGACAAAGGAAGGCTATAGTTAGGAAAAGAAATCGTGGTGAAGTTTACCTCCGAGATTATTATAAGGTATTGGCCGGCAGGGTTAAGACAAAGATAAGAAAAGCAAAGAGGAATAATGAACTGAAGGTAGCAACGGAGGCAAAGTCAAACCCCAAGGGATTCTATCAAATGTATAAAACTAAAACACGAGAAAAGATTGGGCCATTACGGTCAGATACCGGCGAGCTAACTGACAACGACGGAGAAATGAGCAATAATCTGAATTATTATTTTTCAACAGTTTTCACCACCGAAAATTTAAACATGATACCCGAGGCACCGACTCTATTCAGAGAGTGAAGAAAACAAATTTAGCGAGATATTAGTGACTAGTTATGATGTTAGTAAGCAAATAGACAAACTAAAGCCTAATAAGTCCCCTGGTCCCGATGACATATTTGCCAGAGTATTAAAGGAATGTAAGGAAGAGTTTAGTGTGCCCTTAGTAAAGTTGTTTAACATGTCCTTAAAAACAGGTGTAGTAACAGAATTCTGGAGGATAGCGAATGTTATACCGATTTTCAAGAAGGGGGATAGATCACTATCCTCTAACTACTGTCCATCAGTCTAACATTAATTGTATGCAAATTAATGGATTCAATAATTTCAAACTCTATTCGAAACCACCTGGAGAAGCACAAATTGATCAATGATTCCCAGCATGGCTTCACAAGCGGGTGTTCATGTCTAACTAATCTATTAACATTCTTTTCATCAGTTTTCGAATTGGTGGACGAGGGGCACAATTATGATGTGGTATATCTCGACTTTAGCAAAGCCTTCGACAGAGTCCCCCACGAAAGACTAATAAGAAAGGTAGAAGCACATGGCATTAAAGGTAATATTCTAAAATGGATTAGGGCGTGGTTACAGGACAGGAAACAGAGAGTGAGCATTAACCGCACTAAATCCCATTGGAGCAATGTCACAAGTGGAGTTCCCCAAGGCTCAGTACTTGGACCATTATTATATATTATATACATAAACGACATAGATATCGGCATAGACAGCAACTAAAATGGGACGTGTAATTAAATCTAACGAGGACTCCGCAAAACTACAGGAAGATCTAAACAAATTTTTCGAATGGTCTGAAAAATGTAAAGATGTAAAGATGAACAACGATGCCATTGAGAAATCCCACTGCGAGAGAGATTTAGGAGTAATAATAAGTAGGAATCTTAAGCCAAGTAAACAATGTGTTTTTGCTCGTAACCAGGCTAATAAAGTACTTGGGTTCATACAAAGGAGTGTTAGTTACAAGACTAGCTAGGTCATGTTAAGATTATATCTTTCGCTTGTGAGACCTCACCTGGATTGCCCAGTGCAGGTCTGGTCACCGTATTACAGTATGGTTATAGAATCCTTGGAACGAATCCAGAGGCGAATGACAAGACTAATCCCTGGCATTAGGAACCTTGAGTGCAGGGACAGGTTAAAGTGTCTTAATTTGCACTCCCTCAAGAGACTTAGAGCGAGGGGCGACATGATAGAGGTGTATAAATGGAAGTCAGGGTTATACACAGGGGACATTATAAAGGAATTCAAACTATCCAACCAGGAGCGAACTCGTAACAATGGTTTGAAATTGGACCAATTTAGATTTAGGCACGAAACAGGTATACATTGGTTTGGAAATAGAGCAGTGGACGAGTGGAACAAGTTACCAAATATCATTATTAACTAGAATATGCTGGATAGCTTCAAACATAGGTTGGATGGCTATATGAGCGATAGGGGTTGGGTGTAAATGGGACTTCCCAGTATGGGCCAATAGGCCGGCTGCAGTTTCCTCCTTTCTTATGTTCTACAACCACGTGTTACCTCCATAATACAAGCAGTGTGTCGGCCTACAACCACGTGTTCCTTCCACAATACCAGCATTGTGGCGGCCTACAACCACTTGCTACCTCCATAAAGCCAGCAGTGTGGTGGCCTACAACCATGTTTTAACTCCACAATACCAGTAGTGAGGTGGCCTATAACCACGGGTTACATTCTGTTTTCGAATCAGTGGACGAGGTGCACAATTATGATGTGGTATACCTCGACTTTAGCAAAGCCTTGGACAGAGTCCCCCACGAAAGACTAATAAGAAAAGTGGAGGCTCGTGGCATTAAAGGAGATATTATATAATGGATTAGGGCGTGGTTACAGGACAGGAAACAGGGAGTGAGCATTAACGGCACTAAATCCAATTGGAGCAACGTTACTAGTGGAGTTCGCCAAGGCTCAGTACTTGGACCATTATTATTTATTATATAAATAAACGACATAGATATAGGCATAGACCGCAACTTAAGTAAATTTGCTGATGACACTAAAATAGTGCGTGTAATTAAATCTGACCAGGACTCCACAAAACTACAGGATTATCTGAACCAATTTTTCGAATGGTCTGAAAAATGGCAGATGAAATTCAATGTGGACAAATGTATACTGTAGTAGGGAGTGACAGTTTTGCAAAAGTTTTCAAAATCTAATTGCTTGGGTTGGATTATTTGTCTATCGGCCACGCTAATTCCGAATATGTTTGAGTTTTTTACATCATTGCATTAGAAGGTTTGTAGATACTTTTGGGTTTGTCATGAAAAATGCGAAAAAACTGTAAATAATAAAGGGACTGGCAATGTGGCACAACCTGTTAAAATCAAGTTATTGAATTGGATTATTCGACTACTGTGTACACTGGTTCATAATATGCTATTGTTTTACAACTCAATGCGCTACAAATTATGCCGATATTTTTGCTGCAAGTCACCACATACGTATATTTCGAAAACCAGGGCCCAATATTACCAACGGCGTGGATAGATTCCGTGGAATGAATTCAGGACATTCCCGCTCATGGAACATTACCAAACTCCGTATATGTGCCAATGGCAGGCCAATGGCAATATTTACAGAGTTTGTTGAGGCTCCTTGGACGGGAATGCCCTGAATTTATTCCACGGAATCTATTCACGCCGTTGGTAATATTTGTCCCAGGACTGATCAACGAATTCAGCCCAAGTAGCTTGACTTGGACAGTTTAGGACAAAATCTCAGTCCGTACTTTTGAATAAAATATTGTTCAATAGGTGGTGATATTGAAGTGCTGAAAGTTGTTTTTTCTGTGTTGTTTTGCAGTTAGTTCAAAGGGCCGCCACCAAGATGGGTCGTCCTAAGATTAGCAACACTCAGCTGCGCCAGAGTAACGATAAGGTGTTCGGAGTTCGGATGCCTCTGCCATCTAACAAGTTGCCTCTGAACAAGGAAGTTGGAAGTGCCCTGGCTTATGAAGTAGAAAACGAGAGGTTAAGGAGAAGAACAAATGCTTTTGATTATATGGATGCCACCAACAAGGTGACTGAGAAGGTACTGGATGTGTATAGGAAGGCCACTGTCCCCACTATCTCTGAAATCAGGGTGAAAATGAGAGTCCACGACCTGTGGAGGATGCAGAGGGAGACGATGATGATGAAGGGAAATGGACAGAAACAGAAAAGGAAGAAAACGAAGAACGGGAAGCTGAAGATGAGCCTCGAACCTCATCTTCAGCTTCCCGTTCTTCGTTTTCTTCCTTTTCTGTTTCTGTCCATTTCCC
>CAUDMG010000633.1:0-53121 GCA_958450375.1 Homarus gammarus | reverse complement strand
TTGTGATCCATATAAATCAGCAGGGGTCGAGTAACATATAGGTAGCAGAGATGATGCTGAGTGGTTCCTTTTCAATGGTACTATATGACAGTTGGTGTTCATTGATTTTTTCAGAGCGATAGGCAATAGGATGCAGGACCTCTTTATCATCCTTCTGCAGTAGAACGGTCCCTGTAGCATGGTCACTGGCAACGGTTTGAAAGATGCAGTTGTGTTCTGACCTCAGTTGTGTTCTGACCTCACTAGGGGAAAGGTCACGGCAGGGTTAGCTCCGGAGGGATAATTATCAGATATGGCCAGAGCAAGGTGCGGTCTTGGGTATGAGAGTTTGGTGACCAAACTGGAGTGGTCCACTGAAGAATTGGCGAAGGTCAAGTTGGAGAACTTGAAATTAAGGGAAGAGCTGGCGATGTTAAAAGGAGAGGCTGGACGAGTAAAGCCAGTGGCTGACGAAAAATCAAGCGAGTGGAAAATTGTGAGTAGTGGGAAGACAAAGCTTTTGGTGAAGAAGCACACCAAGGATACGACAACAACGACAACAACAGCTAAGTGTACCAACCCGTTCAGTCCCTTGATAGACGAATTGGACGTTAGTACAGACAGGGATGACAAGGAAGGTATAAAAACTTTAATTGTTGGTGACTCACAGGTAAGGTACATGGACAGGGCCTTTTGTGGTAAAAACAAAAATAGGATGAGGGTGTGTTTGCCAGGAGCTGGGGTGGGGGATATAATTGACAGGATGGACAATATCTTGTCTGGTAATGGGAACAAACCCATTATCTGCCTCAGTGCAGGAGGCAATGATATTGGCCGGTGTAGGAGCGAGGAGCTTCTTGATAAGTTCAAGGCAGCCATAGATCGTATTAGGACTAAGGGAGGGATCCCTATCATATGCGGTGTCCTGCCTAGAAGGAGAGTTGGCAGTGAATGGTTGTCAAGGGCGGTTGGTGTTAACGACCGTCTTGACAGATATTGCAAGTCAATATCAGTCCCATTCATTGACAACTGGGACAACTTCTATGGCAGAAGGGACCTTTATGCTAGGGATGGGGTGCACCTGTCTAGGGATGGAGTAGCAACCCTGGCTGGGGCTCTAGAGGGGGCAGTTCAAAAGATATCGAAGTCTTTAAACTGCTAAGAGAACATAGGGGCACGGGGGTGGAGGAGACTGCAGTGGGAGCGGGTAAACAAGGCGAAAGATTACAGGGAAATAGTGTTAGGAATGATGACATAACTAAATTAGACAGGGAGTTTAAAACTAAACGCGGTAAGGGAAGGACTCAGAACACGACTAACTTAAATGTATATTACGCGAACAGTAGAAGTATGAGAAACAAAATGGATGATATTAGGGCCTTGGTATGTACAGAAGAAATCGATATAATTGCATTCACTGAAACATGGATCAACCTAGACACACGTGAATTACCAGTCGAATACCAAATTGCGGGTTACAAACTGTTCCATACCGATAGGCAGACCAGGAAAGGAGGCGGAGTAGCAATCTATGTTAGGGATAATCTGAAGTGTGAAATAAATAAGGAAATAAAAACTGAGAGGAATACAGAAACAATTTGGATAGAATTAAGCGACGGTCGGGAAAAATTAATCACAGGAGTAATATATAGACCCCCCAATCTTGACAGAGTCAATGAGCGACTTATCTGGGATGAAATGCGCAGGGCTTCCATACACAACAAAGTCTGTATAGTAGGCGACTTTAACCTTGGCCAAATAGATTGGACCGACCTTACGGGAAACTCAGAATCAGAGGATTTTCTCGAGACGATCCAGGACTGTTTCCTAAGTCAACATATAACCGAACCCACACGGGGTAATAATATATTGGATTTAGTTTTGTCAAACAGAGAAAACCTCATTAGCAATGTCGAGGTAGGGAACGAACTTGCAAACAGCGATCACAAAGAAATTCGATTCCAGTTAGATTTTCAGGGCAGACGTAAGGAAAATTCCACTAAAGTACCAGATTTCAGAAGGGCAAACTTTGACAGTTTAAAGAGGCAGCTAAGAGAGGGGGTGTCGCGCTTGGCCGTGAACCTGACAGATGACACCGACCTGATAACGAGATCTGAGATTGCCGAGTTCCACGACAATTTAAATAGTGAGTTACTTAATGC
Organism: Homarus gammarus; assembly: GCA_958450375.1. NCBI lineage: Eukaryota > Metazoa > Arthropoda > Malacostraca > Decapoda > Nephropidae > Homarus > Homarus gammarus. The sequence continues at coordinate 50,980 of CAUDMG010000633.1, read as the reverse complement.
ACAAAGGCAGAACATACCATACAAAAAACTCAGATCAAACAACAATGACCCTAAATGGATAAATAATTATTTAAAGAACATCATTGGCCAAAGGAAGGCTATAGGTAGAAGGATAAATCGTGGCGAAATTCACCTCCGGGACTATTATAGGGTATTGGCGAGTAGGGTTAAAACCGAGATAAGGAAAGCAAAGAGGAATAATGAGGTAAGGATAGCAAGGGAGGCAAAGACAAACCCCAAAGGATTCTACCAAATGTACCAAACTAAAACACGAGAAAAGATTGGACCAATACGGTCAGACTCCGGCGAGCTCACTGATAACGACGGAGAAATGAGCAATAATTTGAATAAATATTTTTCAACAGTTTTCACCAGCGAAAATTTAAACATGATACCCGAGGCACCGACTCTATTCAGAGATAGTGAAGAAAACAAATTAAGTGAGATAGTAGTGACTAGTAACGATGTTAGTAAGCAAATAGACAAACTAAAGCCTAATAAGTCACCTGGTCCCGATGAGATATTTGCCAGAGTATTAAAGGAATGTAAGGAAGAGCTTAGTATGCCCTTAGCAAAGTTGTTTAACATGTCCTTAAAAACAGGTGTAGTACCAGAATCCTGGAGGATAGCGAATGTAATACCGATCTTCAAGAAGGGGGATAGATCACTATCCTCTAACTACCGCCCAATCAGTCTAACATCAATAGTAGGCAAATTACTGGAAGCAATCATTTCAAACTCTATTCGAAATCACCTGGAGAAGCACAGATTGATCAATGATTCCCAGCATGGCTTCACAAGCGGACGTTCTTGCCTAACTAATCTATTAACATTCTTTTCATCAGTTTTCGAATCAGTGGACGAGGGGCACAATTATGATGTGGTATATCTCGACTTTAGCAAAGCCTTCGACAGAGTACCCCACGAAAGACTAATTAGAAAGGTAGAAGCTCATGGCATCAAAGGTGACATCCTTAAATGGATTAGGGCGTGGTTACAGGACAGGAAACAGCGAGTGAGCATTAACGGCACTAAGTCCCATTGGAGCAACGTCACAAGTGGAGTTCCCCAAGGCTCAGTACTTGGACCATTATTGTTTATTATATACATAAACGACATAGATATCGGCATAGACAGCAACATAAGTAAATTTGCTGATGATACTAAAATAGGACGTGTTATCAAATCTGACGAGGACTCGGCAAAACTACAGGAGGATCTAAACAAATTTTTCGAATGGTCTGAAAAATGGCAGATGAAATTCAACATTGACAAATGTAAAGTACTCAGTATAGGGAATGTAAACAGGGAAACCAGATACCAGATGAACAACGATGCCATAGAGAAATCCGACTGCGAGAGAGATTTAGGAGTAATGATAAGTAGGAACCTTAAGCCAAGTAAACAATGTGTTTTTGCTCGTAACAAGGCTAATAAAGTACTTGGGTTCATACAAAGGAGTGTTAGTTACAAGACTAGCGAGGTCATCCTAAAACTGTATCTTGCTCTTGTGAGACCACACCTGGATTACGCAGTCCAGTTCTGGTCACCGTATTACAGAATGGATATAGAATCCTTGGAAAGAATCCAGAGGAGAATGACAAGACTAATCCCGGGTATCAGGAACCTTGAGTATAGAGACAGGTTAAAGCATCTTAATTTGCACTCCCTTGAGAGACGTAGAGCGAGGGGCGACCTGATAGAGGTGTATAAATGGAAGGCAGGGCTAAACAAAGGGGACATTACAAAGGTACTCAAATTATCCAACCAGGAGCGAACTCGTAACAATGGTTTTAAATTGGACAAATTTAGATTTAGGCGTGAAATAGGTAAACACTGGTTTGGAAACAGAGTAGTGGATGAATGGAACAAGTTACCAAATATCATCATTAACTCGAATACGCTGAATTGCTTCAAACATAGGTTGGATGCTCATATGAGCAATAGGGGTTGGGTGTAAACGGGACTGCCCAGTATGGGCCAATAGGCCCGCTGCAGTTTCCTCCATTCTTATGTTCTTATGTTCTTATGGAAGAACAAAGTAAGGGAACGTCAGTAGAGGTTCACTGGCCAGTAACTGCTTCAGTTGTTCTAAGGAGTTCTGGCAGATAGTAGTCCAGCAGAAGTAGACTTTTCCACTGGTGAGATGGGTCAAAGGGGTGGCGGCAGCAGCAAAGTTAGGGTAGTAGCGACGGTAAGACCTCGCCATGCCCAGGAAGCGCATGGGAGCCTTCCAAGTTGTTGAGACAGGGTACTTTAGGATGGCTTCGACGTTGGCCTTCTTTGGTCGGACCCGGCCCTGGCCGACCACGTGTCCTAGGTAAGTCACAGTAGCTCTGCAGAAGGTGGTCTTGGCCAGGTTGATGGTCAGGTGTGCTTCCTCCAACCACTGCAGGACGGTTGACAGCTGTACAAGGTGGTGAGATCAAGTCTCTGATAAGACCAGAATGTCGTCCAAGTATACATGAACAGCTTCGAGGTTTTGCAAGAGGTATTTCATAAGACTCTGGAAAGTGGTTGGACTATTCCTCATCCCAAAGGCATAACTAGATACTGATATTGGCCAAACGGAGTTATGAATGCCGAAATTGACTGAGCTTTTTCAGTCTTACTTGATAAGTAACCTTTAAGTAAGTCTAGTTTTGAAATGAATTTAGATTTACCAGCTAAATCAACTTAATCGTCTATACATTATATGGGATAAGAATCTGGAACCGTCACCGAGTTAACTCGACGGTAGTGTTACGACCCAATGGGTAGGTCGTTACATAAACACAAATCACTTAGGTCTTTCAAATTAATCTGCTTATTTTTATATTCTTAATCCCAAGTTCTCCCAACAAAGGTCAAGTTAACAGGTCATAGAATAAAATAGATAACAATAATAGTATGACAAGAAGTGGCTGCATAAGGACTGAAGGTCCAACAAGATCTCACAAAATCAATATCAAGCAAAACAAATCTCAATAGATAAATGCCAACTCCCTAAACACCAGAGAGAGGGTATACTACTTAACGTAAGACAACTGTGCCTAGACTGACTAGAGTGTACCAGTAGGTCAACGACGTCACCTCTCTACCGCCAAATACTGACATACTATATCCTGAATGGCCAAAACAAACTTTATCTAAATTACCTATTGACATTAGTTCCACTTATCTATCCTATATACAAACTTATTACAATAAAATATAATATACTTAAGCATAATATATTAACTACACAAAGTAATAAACAAAGTTAATACTTAAATCAAAAATTGAAATTGATATTAAAATTTAAAATACTTTATTGGACATAAAACTATTACATCAAAAGGACAGGGTAGTATACTACACCCATCCTCACCTTTGTCATCCCCTTCTGGGGCTTACAAAAAGTTATAAATGTTAATACAATAATTATTTTTGCACCAATGAAATAGTTCATTTTGACATGAACTCTGTACTACATTAAAAGAACAGATAATGTAATCCTATACAAAATTAAATGTCATATCCTTGGAGCAAAATCTTTATGCATTGCAAGAATTACTTAAATTTTTCCAGTGTTAATCATCCAACAAACTTGTTTCAAGAAATAAGTAATATTTGTATCCCAATCTTAGTCTCATTATAACAGTATCAACAGATCGCAAGTTAGTCCTGTATGTATATTATGTATGCTGGATTATATATCATGTATGTATATTATGTATGTGCTCCATTTATGTATTATTTATTCAGCCTAGCTAGCAGCGTGTGGCAATGTTATTACCATATCCCACACGCTTAATTAATGTGCCTGGCGACGTATGGAAGCTGCTAATGTATCACTTGCCATACGTCGCCTATAGCAGTTGACAAGGAGCCTAGCCAGGGAAGAGTGCTGCTTCCCTCTGTGTACATACTCTTATCCAGTAAACCGAACCTACAAAACTATACAGGTGTTTGTGTTCTCTCCTGTATATAGAACTTATTATTCAGAACCTAACATGGCGCAGTGATCCGATCTTACTGGATAATTACGAGTGATAGCGCAAAGTCTGTGGAAAGCCGGATGGACTCCTCCTCTCGCTTGGGTCAACTCCCGCGCGTCACCTTGAAGAATTTCAGCAACTTTGAGCAGTGTCAGTGACAGTGATTTTCTGTGAAGTGTTTAGTGCATTGTGTGTTCGTGCCATTCATGTGTGACCTTGTTCTAAAGGATTCCCAAGGTATACGGCACGTTCTGGGCATTTGTAAGGAGTAGAGTTCAGTGCACCCGTCTCTGACCGCGTTCTGAGGGTAACTGGACTGACTGGGAGTCGCCGCGCCTCTCCCTCCACCCCCTCACAGCGCCGCCTCCACCCCCCCTCACAGCTGGGGCGAGACGCTTTGCCGGCCCGGGACACACACTCACACACATACACGTACTAACACTCGCTGACCGCGCGGCTTCCTTATATATATTTTATATATATAATCTACTTATCTGTGTATTTAATTAATTTTTGTCTGAAATCTTGTTGATACGACGGGCTGACCGGTCAACACTGATTTAAGACATAGTACACAGAGGAAGTAGTTATGTCTCACGCCTTACGTAGCCGTGGACCCAGCGTCTGGATGAGCCAGGCGGGTGATAGCCCCGCAGAGATGGATGACCAGGCCGGCCACGACGCTCCAGCCCCCACATCGCGCAGTCCCTCACCTCAATATTCAGCGTTGTCTCCAGAGATAATTGCTTTACTGAAGTTTATGAGAGATGAGAAACGCGAGGATGAAGCCCACAGACGTTTGGCGGATGAGCACAGAAGGCAAGCAGAGGCAGAACGAGACAACCAACGGAGATTGGAAGACAGTGAACGGTTTGAAGCCTTGATATCTCGCCTCACTGTTAACCAAGCCCCTGGCTCTAACACTGCCTCGGTACTGACTGGTTCAGATACCCATCCATGCTTCCTTCACACCCCCCAGCCCCACCTAAAGCAGCAGCTCAAACACCGCCCATCTTGAAGCCTGATGTGAATTTCCAGACTTTTCGTGAATGGCGGCGACGGTGGACTGATTACTCTACAATGGTGGATCTCCAGAGTTTGTCACAGCCTAAACAACTCATCCAACTGCGTATGTGCCTGTCCTTGGAAATTCAGCGTGTCTTGGAACATACGTTGCAGGTACCCCCAACCTCTTCGCTGTCTGTAGAGGAGGTACTGGACGTTCTACAACGGCACATCAAAGGACAGCAGAATGAAGCTCTGCGCAGGAGGGAATTGTTTAGCTGCAGACAGATGGAGGGTGAGTCTTTTGATGCCTTTTACGTGCGTCTTAAGAGAGCCTCGGAAGAGGTAGATATATGTCCAGGCCACCACCAGCAGTGCGAGGAGACCCAGTTGAAGCAGGTGATCCTGATGGGTGTTAAGGACGAGGAACTTGTCCAACGCCTCACCTCCCTCGACTCTTCCTCTTCTCTTAAGGATGTGTCGACGATATGTCGCTCCTATGAGGCTGCCAGGTGTGCCACCTCTGCCATCCGTGCTCCCCCTACAGCTGTACGCGCTGTGTCCCGGTACAAGAAGGACAAGAAGTCTGTTCCTACGCCTTCGCCCACCACGTCCACGCCCGGTTTATTTTGCAACAACTGTGGTAAGCAGCACGGAACACAGGTGTGTCCAGCTGCTCAGTCTACCTGCAACAGTTGTGACCGTAAGGGCCACTGGTCACTCACAGTACGGTGCCCAGCCAAACGCGTCCAGTGCAATGTGTGCGGTCGTCTGGGCCACTATGACAAGTGTTGCCCTTCCAACATACCCAAGGGACCGCGTCGGCGGAAGCTTCAGCCCCCCTCCACCAGAGAGGGCCGCCCACAGTCTTCCAATCAGAGGTACGACGACTCTTGACAACGCTCGAGCCACATTAGGAATGTGTGCTCCCCCCAGCGTCCCAGGACCAAAGTCCCTCAGTACATCAGTGTCATTGTGACCTACGGCGGTGTGTCATCCCGTCTTCAGATGTTGCCCGACACCGGCGCTGATGCTACAGTCATCGGTCCCCAGCATTTGCAATGCTTGGGGCTCTCTCCAAGTGATCTAGGACCGCCCCCCAAGGATCTCCGCTTTATGGCAGATGGTTCACAGATGACCCCGGCCCTGGGTTCACTCCAAGCACAAGTCACCTTTGGCAACAGGTCGTGTCAAGCCTGGATTGATGTGCATAACGGTGTCCAGACTCCTTTGCTGTCCTACAGACATTGTCAGGAGTTGGCCATCATCTCCCAGGACTTCCCCAAACCTATTCTTGAGGTAAAACACGCCAACAGGGTGCAAAAAGGGAGCAGCAACGACCCTGCTGCCGCCCTACCCCTGCCTCTTGCCAGTGACACCTCTCCTTCGGATGCTCGGAAGTACTTCCTGAAGGAATTCAGCGACGTTCTGGTGACCAAGTCCGCTCTGGAATCCAAGCCTCTCAAGAAGATGGCAGGTCCCCCCATGAGGATCCACCTGAGGGACGACGCGAAGCCATTCGCTATTTACACCCCTCGACTGGTTCCCCTGGCCTTCCGCGAGGCGGTCAAAAACGAGCTGGACTCCATGGTCGCCCAAGAAATTATTGTACCAACCGGCGATGACCCGTCTCCATGGTGTCACCCGATGGTTGTCGTCGCAAAACCTAAAGGTGGTGTTCGGATCACCACTGACCTTTCCAAGCTCAACAACCAGGTGTCTCGTCCTGCGCACCCTTCTCCCACGCCCTTTGCAGCTATACGCAGTGTGAACCCGAAGGCGCGCTTCTTCACGACGATGGACGCCCTGTGTGGATACTGGCAGATAGAGCTTGCCGAAGAAGACCGACCACTCACAACGTTCATCACCCCGCATGGACGTTACAGTTATTGCCGTGGCCCCATGGGATTCGCCGCTACAGGAGACGCTTTCTGTCTTCGAGGTGATATGGCTCTACAAGGTCTGGCAAACTGCGTGAAAGTGGTCGACGACATACTCGTGTACGACGAGGATTATATGGATCACCTCTGCCGTATCTACGAGGTACTCAACAGGTGCCGGAAGCACGGCATTACCCTAAATGCCGACAAGTTTGTTCTGGCCAGCTCTTCAGTTGACTTTTGTGGGTACACCCTCTCAGGGAATGGTATCGCAGCGGACCCGGAAAAGGTCCGCGCCATTACGGATTTTCCCACCCCTGCTAACCTGACCGACTTGAGGTCCTTCATCGGTCTCGTCAACCAGTTAGCAGAGTTTTCGTCGGACATCTCCGCAGCTGCTCAACCACTTCGCCCCCTGATGAGCCCCAAGAGGACATTCCTGTGGACCCCCGACCACGACAAGGCCTTCCAGCAAGTGAAACAGGCCCTGTCTCGTCCACCTGTCCTCGCCACGTTTGACCCAGCCTTGCCGACAGTTCTGCAGACAGATGCCTCACGCTTGTATGGCGTGGGATACGCCCTACTGCAGGATCATGGTGGAGGGCAGTTCCGGCTCGTCCAGTGTGGCTCGCGTTTCCTCTCTGACACTGAGACGCGCTACGCCACTATTGAGTTGGAGCTGTTGGCTGCGGTTTGGGCGATGTCCAAGTGCAGGTTTTACCTCATAGGCCTGCAATACTTTCACCTAGTGACCGACCATCGCCCGCTTGTCCCGATCCTCAACCACTACACGCTAGACGCCGTTGAGAACCCTCGCCTCCAGCGTCTGAAAGAGAAGCTCTCGGCGTACATCTTCACTGCAGTGTGGCGTGCTGGCAAGGAGCTCTGCATCCCTGATGCCTTATCCCGCTCCCTGTCAGCCGCCCTACTCCAGAAGACCATGTACTCGACGCCGACCTCGCTCTTTCCGTCAGGACTGTGGTCACTCTCCATGCCGTCCAATCCCTTCGTTCGGACCTGTCACCAGATGACGACAAGGCAATGGAGGACCTTCGAACAGCGGCCCGAGATGACCCTTCCTACGTCCGACTTGTCGAGTGTGTGAGGAATGGATTTCCTAGCAACCGCTACGATCTTCACAACACCCTGCTCCCGTATTGGAAACTCCGCGATGAACTCTACTGCGACGGAGACCTTGTTCTGTACGGAGCACGTGTAGTTGTCCCTGCTGCATCACGTCCCCACGCCTTGGCCCGCCTTCACGACAGTCACCGTGGAGCTGAGGCCACCAAACGACGTGCACGACAGACTGTGTTCTGGCCCGGCATCAACTCCGACATCTCCAATGTTGTCCGTGCGTGTGAGCCCTGCCAAGTATTACAACCCAGCCAGCAGCAGGAACCCTTTATGAGTGACGACAACCCCACCCGCCCCTTTGAGTCTGTGTCGGCCGACTTTTTCTGTGTGTCAGGAAAGTCCTTCCTCGTTATCGTCGACCGTCTCTCTGGTTGGCCGGTTGTCATCAAGTGCGGTAATGACACGACGTCTGCCGCCACCATCAGCAAGTTCCGCCACTACTTCCGTGACGTGGGCGTTCCTGTACGCCTGCGAACCGACGGAGGGCCTCAGTTCACAAGCCGGGACTTTGCTGCGTTCCTCGACCGATGGGGAGTCCGGCATGTGTTGTCATCGCCCCATTACCCGCAGTCCAACGGCCACGCTGAGGCTGCTGTCAAATCCCTGAAGCACCTCATCCTTAAGGTGGCCCCTTCTGGGAACATTGACTGCGAGGCCTTCGACAGGGGTCTTCTTGAACTCCGCAACACACCTAACTACACCGGACGCTCCCCTGCCCAGGTTTTGTATGGACGCCCCCTTCGTTCTTGTGTCCCTGCTCACCCTCAATCCTTCTCCAAGGAGTGGCAGGCCAAGACAGAGGATTGTGATCGCCGAGCCGCCGAACGTGTTCAGGACGTCGTCGCCCGCTACAATGACCACGCCCGTTCTCTCCCCAGGTTGAGTGTCGGCACCCAAGTCCGTGTTCAGGACCCGACCTCCCTACGTTGGGACAAAGTAGGCGTAGTCATGGGTCTCGGCAGGTCACGGGACTACCAGGTGCGGTTACCCAGTGGTCGTGTGTGGTGGAGGAACCGCCGTTTTCTCCGACCGGTAACAATGCCTTCTGCTGGCCCCGCCACCAGTGTTGAGTCCCATACCCTTCCCAGTGATGAAGTCCCTCGACGCTCAGAACGGATCCAAAAGAAAAGGTCCGCTCAAGACTTTGCTATGAGCGTATAGGGGGGAGGGAGGTGTATGTATATTATGTATGCTGGATTATATGTCATGTATGTATATTATGTATGTGCTCCATTTATGTATTATTTATTCAGCCTAGCTAGCAGCGTGTGGCAATGTTATTACCATATCCCACACGCTTAATTAATGTGCCTGGCGACGTATGGAAGCTGCTAATGTATCACTTGCCATACGTCGCCTATAGCAGTTGACAAGGAGCCTAGCCAAGGAAGAGTGCTGCTTCCCTCTGTGTACATACTCTTATCCAGTAAACCGAACCTACAAAACTATACAGGTGTTTGTGTTCTCTCCTGTATATAGAACTTATTATTCAGAACCTAGCAAGTCCCGTAAGATACACTGGTGTTTTGTAAAACATACAAATAATGCTGAAAACTCTCGCTACATATGGCAATCACTTCTCCTCTTGCTTTTTCCCATTCCTCTCTTTTTCTTTTAATTTCCCTCTTTATCGTTCTAATACTTTCATTGCTAACAATATTTATATACATCGTTTCTGCAGCTTTTTGGCCAATTTGTCAGCCATCTAATTGAAATGAATCCCCACATGTGATGGAATCCATACAAACTGCACTATGACAGGTCGTTCACAGACATTAACAATATAAAAGTTACATGGATTTTTACTCTGCAAAGCTTCAAATGCACTTTTACTATCAACAAAAATATATGTTTCCTTACATATCTCTATAGCAACCTGGAGTCATTCACAAATTGCGTGCAGTTCAGCCAGCGTGGATGAGGTTACTTAATACTGATCCCAGTAAATAACTGGGATGCCAATCATCTTTTCTCCCCTTAAGCTGTAAAATATCTACTGCAATGCATCCTTCCTGTCATGGTCTAAACATTAAATAAGTTTGTAATGAAATGCAATATTTATCTACACCATACTCCATCATAATATTATACAATAGCCTTGCATACTTTCACACACTGCCAAGATCTGTTCTTTCATTTAAGCACAGGAGAACCTATTATCTCCTCTTCTAATGGTCCTAAGAGTAGCGGCTACAGCAAGTTCCTTTACTCTGTTCTATACTTGGTAAATCTAACTCCATTTTCATTACTTCAATTCTAGTGTTCCGTTGACACCCTAAAGCAATTCTCATGGCCTCGTTTTGCATCACTTCAAGCTTTGGAATAAGTTTCTTTCTGTACATTATAAGGATGGGAGCTGCATAATCAATAACTGAACGTATAGTAATGATATAAACCATCTTTAAAATAGGATTACCTGTGCCATTTCCATTCCATGTCAAAGCTCGTAAAGGTCTTTGCATGCATTTTCCAGGTATTGCAGCTCACGTACTTTATTGTTGGACTTGTACCCACTGTACCTCCCAAGGTATTTGTAAACATCAATTTTCTCTAGCCTTAATCCATTAAAAAAATCCCCTTGTTCATAATTTCTGACCTGATATTTAGTTTTTTCATTGTTAATTACAAGTGTACTCAAAGCGACTTAGTCATATTCAGATCACCAGAATAACAAGTGGTAAATATTTATTCCAATATTTTTAGTTTTGAAAGTGTTCGTATAAAGAAGTGATGTCCCGGTTGTCAGATTTCAAAGCTCTGCAGTTGCGGTTACGGTTGTCAGGAATTCACAACTGTGGTTGTATGGTTTAACTTTAAACTTGGATTATTGCCGTAATCTGTGTGAACTTTTCAGCTTACTGAGAATCTGAGGTCTGTGACTCAGTATCATACAATACAGGTAATTTAAGTTTTTCTCTTATAAAATGTCACGGACTTGATTTAGCAGAATATAATTTGCACTGCTGGAAGTCTTGTAAGAAAGCGATTAATTTGAGTAGGAACTCCCCAAGTAATATTTTTATTTATTTTTATTTATTTTTTTTTTTACAGGGATTAGCCCACCCGGGCAAAGGTCACTGACCCACATCGGGGCCTGGGGGTAAAAATGTAGTAGTAGTAATAATAATAATAATAATAATAATTCATAGTAAACAAAATTTTTAATAAAAAAAAAAATAATAAAATATTAATGATAATAATAATAATAAAGAAATATAAAAATTAAGAAAAGATCAAAAGTGAGAAACAATATATGTATGTTGAGGTGTCAATAATAAGAGAACAGATTGAGACCCTGCAATTGTGTGTAAATGCGACAGAAAGTCAGATCAGCAACCTGGGACTTAGTCACAATTTTCGTGATGCCTGCACTAGACAAAATTTTTAGTAATAACTTAGTACATTTGAATACAAGCTGTACATTAAAGTACAGTCATGTTACACCCCAAATTAGGGTTTTTTAATGGGGAAAAACAAGAGATTTATGCTCACCAAATTGTCCAATACTACTACTTTTTTTACACTCCATGTGTAAAAAAGATCACAAATTGTCACCTGTAATTAAGCAAGTTACTCAAGATTTATCTCAGTAAATATCTAAAAACATTGTTCACTGTATCTATTATTGTAGTATATTGTACACAAAGGCAACACAGTGGTTGGAGGGTCCCACTGCCCAATGAATTTCCTAGCTCTCAACCCTCCTTTGTGATTGTCTCACAACAGCGACAACCGCATGGGTTCATGGGGTTGTTTCGGTTGTAATAATTTAGGCGGTTGAAACCTACGAGTGTTATTTTAATTGTGGGAAACTGGCAAGCAAAGTGACAACACTGCCAATCTGTTTTTCTAGGTCCAGTAAAGCTTTTCTGGCAGATTTCTACAGTATACAGGCGTTCTCCTTGCTAACAGATGGGTTACTTGATCTTTCCTCACTAAAGAACAATAATATTAACGTTCAGCCCAAGAAATCATACCATAATGCATAATTGTAATACGTATTATACAGTGCAAACTTAACATCCATTGCTTACCTCGAAAGGCGCGGGAAGATTATCGCACTAAAACAATTAGCGAGGGAGTCACTGAATGATGCAGTTCAGTTCTGGTCACCGTACTACAGAATGGATATTGAATCCCAAGAAAGAATTCAGAGGAGAATGACAAGACTATGACGGGCATTAGGAACCTTGAGTACAGAGATAGGTTATAGCACCGTAATTTGCACTCCCTCGAGAGACATAGTGTGAGGGGCGATATGATCGAGGTGCATAAATGGAAGTCATGGTCGAACAAAGGTGATATAACAAATGTAAAGGCCTGGGACTTAGGGATAGAAATCCCTTACCAGCCTAATCAGGATCTTATAAAAGGAAAGTCAAGGACCATGGTTTTCTGTGGAATAACAATCAACCGTTTGAGATTGACATCTCTTTACAGTTAATGGAGTCAAACAATTATGAGAATCAACAATTAATGGAATCTAACAATTAATGGATTCAAACAATTAAGGGAAGTCTACAATTAATGTAATCAAACAATTAATGGAATCAAGCAATTAGTGGGATTCAACAACTGATAAAATCAAACAGTAAAAGGGAGTCAGCAATTAATGGAATCAAACAATGAACAGATATTTCCTACGGCAGCGGCCCTGGGGAAGGTTCTGGAACGCAGTGATGCACTCTCAGGGGGAAGGTCCAGTCAGCTCCTCACTTGTCCTCGGCGGCCGATGTCTTGCTACACAGGAGAAACACCGGGGCACAGACCGTGGAGATGAGCTGGTGGTCGTGGCAGCTGCGGTAGTGTTAGGGGGTCCAGAGATTGACAGTCGATAGGTGAGGGTCTGGAGACAGCCCACGAGTCCAGAGCCTTTGATGAGAACACCACCAGAATTTGGAAGAGCAGCAGGGAAAGGTGTGTCTGGTTTGAAGTCTAGGTAATGTCTGCCAGTGACACTGGTAGCAGCGACGTTCTCACCTCCCCCAAGTGGGGGTCGCGCCAGCAAACGAGCGAGTGAGCAGCGGTAACGAGCAGGAAGATCGTTTCCGCCGTTACAACAAAGGTACTCAAACTATCCATCCAGGAACGAACTAGTAGCAATGGTTTTAAATTAGACATTTAGATTTAGGCGTGATATAGGTAAACATTGGTTTGGAAACAGAGTAGTGGATGAGTGTAACAAGTTACCAAAACATTATCATTAACTCGAATACGCTGGTTAGCTTCAAACATAGGTTGGATGGATATATAGCGGATGGATATATAGCGGATGGGTGAATACAGGACTGCCCAGTATGGGCCAATAGGCCCGCTGCAGTTTCCTCCATTCTTATGAACTTATGAAACTCCACCTAGTAGCTCAAATGACATTATGAATGAAAGCAGCACGAACCCGATTTTATCGCCTTCTGTGTTGGCTGGTGCACAACAGTTACATAGTAAGGAACTATGTACTGTAGAATCCCAGTACATTACATTTGCCAAATGAGAGTGATGGAACTCTTGTTGTATGTCTGAGTGAAAGTATACGAGTGAAAGGCTTGTCACTTGTGTTTACCTTAAGCACAGTCAGGTTAGGTAGTCTAACGGATGTATCTTCTTCTCAATAGAAAAGGGGGATGAGTAACCTTAAGAAAGGGTTGTTGATGGGTAATTTCCTTGTATAAATAAAGCGGCCATTGCCAAATGGTAGTATACATGAGGATCTGAATGAAAAATCACACATTCATGATAAGAAAAGTCAATAGCTCTACAAGTGAAAATCGTTGACCACCCTGTCAGTTGATTGAAAATGTCCAAAGGAGGGCCACCAGACTGGTGCCTGCACTTCGGCACCTCAGCTACCCTGAGAGATTAGAGCGCCCGAAATTTCCTCGCTTATACTACAGACGGGCTAGGGGGGACTCTAAATGAGGTGTATAAACATCTCAAAGGCCACTACTAAGTCGAGTGTCCTTATCTGGAGCTAGCGGACGCTCGCCCCATCAAAAAAATTATGACCAAGCCCCAGGTTGCTAATCTGACTTTCTGCCTCATTTACACACTATTGCAAGGTCTCAGTTGTTTCTCTTACTATTGACAACACAACATACACACTGTATATAATTTCTCACTTTTTATTTATTTATTTTTATTTCTTTATGATCTTTATTATTATTATTATTATTATTATTATTATTATTATTATTATTGTTTTCATTATTATTTTCTTATTTTTATTATAGTATTTTTCATTATAAAAATTTTACTTATCTGAATTATTATTGTTATTATTATTATTATTATTTAAATTTTCGCCCTTCAGGCCCCGATGTGGGTCAGTGACCTGTGCCCGGGTGAGCTAATCCCCGAAAAAAATTCAGAAAACTGTGAGAGGTAACTTTTTCGGAGTTAAGAGTTATGAACTCTTGGAACAATCTGCTAGGGAGTATTGTGAAGGCATCGGGTGTGAGTTCTTTTAAGACCAGACTTAACAAGTACTGGAGCAGGTTCAGATACATTCAGGAGCCAGTGCACGCCCAGTACTTGCCAACAGTGCATAACAGACATGACCGATGGCCCAAGCGGCTAAAGAGCCTATCAATGGTGAAGAATATAAAAGTAAAATTAAAGTACAATAAAGACATGGCACATTTGTCACTACAAAAAATCCTTATGTCCAATACACATGACGTTACTACCTCACACTATCATCACGTGACCCCATTCCCCTTGACGCATGTGTCAGGTAGCACAGTCGCTGACATGCACCTGAACACCAAGGCTCTCATAACAGATTCAAGTCAGAGTTGTGAATATAGGGGATTCGTTCTCTTTTACTTTAATTTCTTTTATCCTACTACTTTTAAACAATTTGTAGGGAAGGTGTTGTAATTATATTTAATTTTCTCCTTTCTTTCTACTTTCTTCTGTTCTTTACTTTATTTCTTAATTGGTTCTCTCTTCAAACTTCTTTCTTTCAATTTCTGACTTTATTAATTCCATATGTTAGCTATTTCCTAGTTACTTTACCTCTCATAGATACTCCCTAACCTCTTATCTGTGGTAGCATAGCTCGAGAGTTAGGACACAGGAGTTTAGGATAATTACTGGTACGAAGATATGGGGGAAAACAAAGGTAATACTACAGGGATAATGATACCCCAACATATAAAAAAAATGGTTAATTAAAATGAAATTAGACTTAGAACTACTCTCACTAACACAGCACTCCAAGTGTTATGAGTTGGGGATTTAGAATATAGTTAAAAGTCTACCCAGATCCCAACAGGCAACAACAATAAAAAACCAAAGACAATCGGACTATAAAAGGGTAGACAAAGGATGGGAGTTTTTGTTGTGTATAATAAAGTACCATAAATTCCTTAACAAAATATTCAACTTTCTATAATTTACCCTTAACCATACTTAACCTTAACATATCCAACATTGGCTTAACAGTATATACATATTTATACAACATACAACATTTTGAAGCAAGTGGACGTGGGGAGGCAATATAGGATAACAAATACTTAAGTGCGGAGCTGAGATGGCCGACGAGTAAGGCTGAGTATTGAAGAAGATGGTAGGTAGTCACTGTGCCGTAGGTTTCCAGGATAGGTGAGCCTAGTGTGGTCACTTCCCAGAGTGAACTGAACTCTCCTCGAACTGGAGCTGATGAGGAAGACTTGGAGGAGGTGACGTAACAACCAGGATATGGAGAAGGGAAACCCCGGAGTGGTAACTAAGACTAGTCATACTCGGGTTTCGTCCCTAGATGGCGTTGCTCGTGGTGCTGGGTAGGTAGATCATGACAATAGATGGCGTGGTTCGTAGTGATGGGGAGGTAGATCATGATAATTGATGGCGTGGTTCGTAACACCCCCCCCTCCAAAGACCTTCGTAGCGCGGGCGCGAAGGAGGTGATCACATGGTGAGTCTGGAGAGTAGCTGCTGCATTTCCACTGGAGCTCGGGATAAGGAGTCCGCAATCAGGTTGTCCACCCCCTTTATGTGCCAGACTTGTAGATTATAGGGCTGGGTGAGGAGAGCCCAGCGGAGGATTCGCTGGTTGGAGGTCTTGTTGGTTTGGATGAACGTGAGCGGGTTATGGTCGGTGAAGACTAGGGTTGTTTGTGGGCGAGATTGGAGGTAACATTCAA
Source organism: Homarus gammarus (assembly GCA_958450375.1). Lineage (NCBI taxonomy): Eukaryota > Metazoa > Arthropoda > Malacostraca > Decapoda > Nephropidae > Homarus > Homarus gammarus. The sequence goes on along the minus strand of CAUDMG010000633.1, from coordinate 34,852 downwards.
ACTTCTTTATTGCCAACACCAGAGCCAGGGCCTCCTTCTCTATGGTCGAGTAGTTGTTCTGATGTTTTTTCAACTTGGCGGAGTAGTATGCCACAGGGTGAAGGACATCAGTGGTTGGGTCGGGTTGTAGGAGCACAGCCCCCACTCCGACACCGCTAGCGTAGATTTGCAGATGGAAGGGCAAGGTGTAGTCAGGGGGGTGGACTACAGGCTTCGAGGCAAGGGAGGCTTTGAGGCGATGGAAAGACTGGTCGCACCTCTGGTTCCAGATGTTAGGGACCGCAGAACTGGTAAGGTCTGTGAGGGGTCCGGCCACGCTGGAGAAGTTACTGCAGAACCGACGGTAGTAGCCGCACATCCCCAGGAAGCGCACGAGTTCCTTCCTCGTCCTTGGAGTGGGGAAGGACAAGATGGCTTTAACGTTTGCGTCCTTGGGTCTCACCATACCATGCCCAACGATATGTCCCAGGTAAGTCTCTGAGGCCCGGCCAAAAGCAGATTTAGCCAGGTTTATGGTGAATCCAGTCTCTTGCAGTCGTGCGAACAGTATCTCCAAACGCACCAGATGTTCGTCCCAGCCGTCCGACACCACCACCAGGTCATCCAGGTAGGCGAACGTCCCATCTAGGTCCTGAATCAGGTAATTGATTGCCCTCTGGAATGTGGCCGGAGCATTAGAAAAGCCAAACGCCATAACCAAATATTGAAAAAGACCAAATGGAGTTATAAATGCTGAGATTATTTTTGCCCTGTCCGTGAGTCCCACTTGATAATATCCTTTCAACATGTCCACCGTAGATATAAATTTTGCACAGCCTATGCTGTCTATTATATCTTCAATCAAAGGTAAAGGGTAGGAGTCTGAGACAGTGACCTGGTTCACTTTACGATAATCGGTACAGAAACGAAAAGTGCCATCGGGTTTTGGAATGAGAAGGCAAGGTGAAGCCCAGGTGGAGGTACTAGGCTCAGCTAAGTTATGTTTTAACAAAAAATCTACCTCCTTTTTCATAATCTCTCTTTTTTTGTGGATTTAGTCGATATGCTGATTGCCTAATGGGTTGTACATCATCTGAGATTAGCTTAATATCATGTTTAAGTATATTGCAAAACCCTGGGAGGTCTGACGTGACATTAGGAAATGTTGATAATAACTTAGTGAGATCTTTTGCTTGAGATGGATTCAGAACAGAAAAATACTCATCCAAGTTGTTGAGTATGTGACTGTTAGTAGGGTTTTCTTTAGGTAGGGGGCAGTCTAAATTCTCCAATAGATTCATGTCATCTGTCCCCAGCTCCGGCCCTGACAAAACCGTATGCAATACAGGTAGGCTTATAGCCTCTGGGATGTCTTCCTCTGACTGCTTGGAATGGTAAAGTTTCATGAGATTAATGTGAACAAGTTGTTAATCTTTTCTGCGATCAGGAGTATGGACTATATAGTTGAGAGGAGATAGTTGTTTAGCATTGATTTGAAAGTTTGATGGAACCGTTCCAAGCAACCTTGGGATTGTGGATGGTAAGCCGAAGATGTACAATGGTCCACACAGAGGTCTTTCATCACCCGTTTGAAAGGATTGCTTGTAAAATTGGTGCCCTGATCGGATTGGATCTCTTTAGGAATGCCCACTGAAGTGAAAAGGTGCAAAAGAGGTTTGATTACATTTTGTGAAGTGATGCTTTTAAGGGGAAAAGCCTCAGGATAACGTGTACTGGTATCCATAACTGTGAGCAGGAATTGATTTCCCTTCTTAGTCTTTGGTAATGGGCCCACACAATCCACAACAATCTTTTCAAATGGTGTAGAAAATACTGGGATGGGCTTAATGGGAGCTGCTGGTATACTTTCACTTGGTTTTCCTACCATTTGACAAATATGACAAGATTTTAGGTACTTTGACACATCCTTCCTAAGTCCAGGCCAGTAATAGTGTTGGAGGAGCTTTTTATATGTTTTCAGGATTCCCAAATGTCCTGAAATACCATCATGGGCAAGGGCAATTAATGCTGGTCTGACTGAGGAGGGAATTACCACTTGATGTATTTCAGACCACGTGTCTAGATGGGTAAGCTCAGGGGGTCTATAGGCCCTTATCAAAACCCCTTCCTGATAATAAAAACACGGAAGGGTGTTAAAATATTTACCCTCAACTGCTGCATGATGAAGTTTATTCAAAGATGGATCAGATTGTTGGGCTTTAATGAGCTCATCCTTACTAATGGTCTTATTGTACAGATCTTCTGTGGGTAGGAAGATATTGGAGGTGGTTTTAGATGAAGAGGGCCCATTTCGCACACTCTGTGACCGTGTGACAGCACAAGATGGGAAAAGGTGAGGAGTAGTTTCTTCAAGGTCAGTGGTGGAGTTGACAGGTAAGGGAGAGTCGACTGTCTTTATGTTGGGAACCACTAGATCTCCTGCCAAGTCATTACCCAATAATAAATGAATGCCGCTCACAGGCATTGAATCTTTCCTAATGGCTACTTGCACTTCCCCAGTAACCAAGGAACATTGGAGGTGCACTTTAGCTAAGGGATAGGAAGAATGGGATGAGAGATCTGAAATTAGAACACTCTCATTAGTAAATGCGGTAGATATATCAGGAATGACGTTAAACAGGAGGATAGATTGTGCTGCGCCCGTATCAAGTGGTATACGAATAGAGAAAGAACGAGACCCCTCTATGATTGAAATTTTTCCCTCATAGGTGAATGAAGAGAAGAGATCCTGATGGGGCTTTTCCACATTGGTGGTTGCTATTGGTTGGATTTGGGATCCAGGGAACTACTTTTAACAGTTCGACACTTTGGGTGTTTTCAAGACTGGATCGTATGGCCTGGTTTTTTACAGAAAGAACAATAAACTTGGTTGCATCAGGGGGGATAGGTGTGGGACCTTTCGACCTACCACTCACGCCCTCAAGGTTATCATCAGAGGAGGACCTAACATGCCGGAAAGTACCACGTTCCCTACTGCCCAGTGACTCCACCAGCAAGGCGTACACATCAGCCAGCTAAGCAGCACGCCCTAAATTAACCTCTCCACGCCCCTCCACATGCTTCAAGATGTGAAATGATATCTTGCTCTTCCACTCCTCCAGGACTACCAAGTTTAACAAATCCTGAAATGTGGAGGTCTCTGTAGCCTCTAACCACTTCTTGAAAAACCTAAGGTTTTCTTGAGCAAACTCAACAAAGGTGTGTGAAAATGTTTGGTTAGTTTACGAAACTTCTGCCGGTATCCATCTGGCGTGATAGCACAAGAGGTGAGGATTTTCTATAAAATCCTGGAGATCAAAACCTGAGGTGGCCATTGTTAAGAAAAACTAGATAAATTAATTAATGGTCAAAACGATAAGATAAGTGGATAACCCTAGAATATATCACGGCAGTGGATAACCAGAAAGTCCCGGAAACTACCCAAGTTATACCTTGGGAAATTACACTTATGAATATTGTTCTTCTGATAAGATCCTTAGATAAGGATAAGAGACTTGAAAGAGAAAGGGCGTATTACGGCATTAATATAAAGATCCGGATTAACAACCCTTAGATACTTGAAACAGGAAGGGCGTATTACGGCATTAATATAAAGATCCGGATTAACAACCCTTGAGTTACTTTATTATTGACCCCGAATGAGATAATGAGAAGAACAATAATTGAGGCTTTACAATTATGGGGTCCTGGTAGAGCGGGGCATCCCAAGATATCACTTCACCCTAAACTAGTGACTATGGAACAGCCTACTCTGGAGCGAGGGTACGGCATTAAACAGATTCGGATTCTTCCCTACACTCGATAAGACTTACTACAAGACTGCCACGTGTAATAACAGGTAAGCCTTATGACACTTGGAACCTAATATCCTACGTCTGTCACTCTTACTGTACGATAATACCAATATATGCACACACATATGAAGGAACTTTAAACCACCGTAAAGCAATTGTGAACAGAAGTGACTGGGAGGAATAATTAACAAGGAGTAACAAGGGGGGAAGAAATATGGCACTTAATGTTGGGTCTTGTCATGGTCGCCATTTGTTACGAGTTGGGGATTTAGAATATAGTTAAAAGTCTACCCAGATCCCAACAGGCAACAACAATAAAAAAACAAAGACAATCGTACTATAAAAGGGTAGACAAAGGATGAGAGTTTTTGTTGTGTATAATAAAGTACCATAAATTCCTTAACAAAATATTCAGCTTTCTATAATTTACCCTTAACTATACTTAACCTAAACATACGCAACATTGGCTTAACAGTATATACATATTTATACAACATACAACATTTTGAAGCAAGTGGACGCGGGGAGGCAATATAGGATAACAAATACTTAAGTGCGGAGCTGAGATGGCTGAGGAGTAAGGCTGAGTATTGAAGAAGATGGTAGGTAGTCACTGTGCCGTAGGTTTCCAGGATAGGTGATCCAAGTGTGGTCACTTCCCAGAGTGAACTGAACTCTCCTCGAACTGGAGTTGATGAGGAAGACTTGGAGGAGGTGACGCAACAACCAGGATATGGAGAAGGGAAACCCCGGAGTGGTAACTAAGACTAGTCATACTCGGGTTTCGTCCCTAGATGGCGTTGCTCGTGGTGCTGGGTAGGTAGATCATGACAATAGATGGCGTGGTTCGTAGTGCTGGGTAGGTAGATCATGACAATTGATGGCGTGGTTCGTAACACCAAGGATCACCTCCATGGTCTCACTCAGTTTGCACCTCTCAAAATAGGTACACCTTTCCACATCCACCATTACTTGGCTTACTTTAATGACACGCAACATTATAATCTTACATAGCACACTTGAGCACCACCCTTACAGATTACTTGAGAATTTAACTCTTACTTACTAATAGGACTCTTAGTAAGCACCATATTAAAACCTCAATAGCACCAGGACTAATAGCTTCCCTGCGCTACTTTGTTACATGCATCGAGAAGTAAAGTGGCGACCCTCATACACTCGTTCAGTCCATACAACTGAGACTACATCAGGGCTGGATTCAGGAGTGGGCAAAGTGGGCAGCTGCCTAGGGGCCTCCACAATCTGGGGGCCTCCACATATTACAATATTTTATTTATTTGTTTATTCATTTGGATTATTTTATTTTCATTCTTTAAAATTCATGTTTATCTATTCCATCACGTAAAACGATGTTCAGCAAGAAGCGTGATAGAAATTAGGCTAGCTACTCCTTGAAATTCATGAATACCTGGTTTTCCTATGAACCGTATACTTTTAATGAATGCTATTGTTTGTGTTGCTAATAATATATTTAGATTTCACAAATTTTTGACATGTGCGGTAGTAGCTATATCAGGGATGGTCGACTTGAAACCACATGAATGAGTCCAGTCATGTCTCACTTGTGTGTGTGTGTGTGTGTGTGTTGGGAATTTGTACACTATCAATAAATATATTCGCATAGCTTCAAAATTCTCCAAAGAAGTGTTCAAATTTCAAAAATTTCCCGGGGGTTACAGCGCCCCCCAGAACTCCCAGGTGTTTAGGCTCGCTTCACTCGCCACCCCACCCTCTTGGGTAGTTATAATGAGGGGGGCCTCCACAAAGAGGCTGCCCATGGGCCTCTAAAGGTCTAAATCAGGCACTGCACTACATACATGGATACTTGGATAAATATCACATCCAATAAGTAACTGTACTTGTCGCTGTGGACATACATACAATGATTATGAGCAGGTCGTGTTTACTCCAAAAGTGAGATTAACAGGTGGACAGAAAACACATTCTGGCCACCTCCTTTGAGCAGCTGGCCGAACGTAAAATCTCAGCTCATCACACCACAGTGGTAAACGACGCTATCCGATCTTAAAGGCCTTCATCCATCTCCATAGTGGTGTTGGACGTCGTCCTGGCATACAACGACAACTCATGAACTGTTCAGCCACCTGTTTACAGAGGAGTCGAGGGCATAAGGGGACAGAATGTTGACACGAATGTCATAAAATAAGTCTTGTTAGCTGATGGTGCAAGAACACCTTACTAAAGAGATAAAATTTATGTTACTGGATCGCTTGCATATTCAAACAAAGCACAACTAAATCAAATTCACTTAATATGACGGGGTGGGACATAAAGTACTGGACATAACTGTTCACAGAGGAATCGAAGGCTTGAGAGGAGTACTCCCGCTTCACCCAGGTTCTCAAAACCCCTGAGTTACTAAGTCGGAACTTTCACAGATATATTCATCAGACTCCTTTACAGTACACATTGGTTTGTGAAAATCAAGCTATGAGCTTATATTAATTTTCTAGGATTAACTTTTTAAACTGAGCATTATCCGAACTTTCAAAGGCAAGAATTAAACTGATGTCAAGTATTCAGAATGGCAGTGCATTGTGGGTGGATTTTCGCAAGGAGATAATGAGATTTTCAGTTATATTCCAGCGATAAACAATAGACATTTTACATTTCAGAAGACTATTTACTTTCCATTATACAAAGCTTACAACAATTTCAATACTCTCATCAGATTCTCTGAGGTTCACAGATCAAAAAGACATGACTTGAGTGAAGGTTTCAAGTGTTCCCTAAAGAAGGCAGTGATGGGTAGGGAAACACCGGGTAACACTGAAGTCCATTTATTAACGGATAGGAGAAATACAAGTGGTGAGTAAGCGTGTGCCTTGCACGAGGCACGGAGTCAGACTGAGACTGCCTTGCCATATGGCAGCCTCGCGGTAATGTTGCCACATAACACGTGCGTTGTTGCCACGAAATTACATATATAAATGCTACTCGGCACAGTATCATAAATACATAACCTACATCTCCGTCCCCCCCTCACGCTCATAGTCTTTGTCTTGAGCGGACTTCTTAGTCCTAAGTCGCTCTGAGCGTCGAGGTACACTGTGGGGCGGATCCTCGTGAGGTGTAGGGGACTCGTCCTCGGTTAGGGGGCCAGCAGCACGGTGTGGGACTGGCCAGAGGAAGCGGCGGTTCCTCCACCAGACACGGCCGCCCGGCATCCTGACCTTGTAGGCCTGCGACCGGCCGACGCCCATCACTATGCCCACCTTGTCCCAACGTGTCGTCGTCGGGTCCTGGACGCGGACAAGGGCACCAATCTCCAGTGGCTGAAGATGGCAGGCACGGTCGTCATACCAAGCCTTGGCGTCCTGGGCACGCGTAGCGGCGCGGCGGTCGCAGCTCTCGGCTCTGGTCTGCCACTCCTTCGCAAAGGCCTTGGCGGCTTTGGCGTGTGCAGGAACGCAAGAGCGGAGAGGGTGACCATACAGGATCTGGGCAGGGGAGCGTCCTGTGTAGGTGGGAGTGGACGCGGGTTCTGGGCAGCTCTGTGCGGCAGCGCCAGGCGCGCTGCTCGTTGATTCACGCACCCTGCTGGCGGTGTACCGAGCAGCCGGGATCTGCTCAGGAAAGTCTATGGGCACCACGCCTAACTCCTTGCAGTGCTCCCACGACAACAAGGGTGTAGCGAGAGTAGGCTGCACATCAATCCATCCATGACACGACCTGTCGCCGTAAGTGATCTCCGCTTGAAAGGAGCCCACAGAGTCCGGCATCTGGTAACAGTCCGCATTGTAGTACTGCAGCTGTGGCGGTGGTCCCAGGCGGCGTTTGGTGAGGCCCAGTTTCTGGAGGTGCTTCAGGCCTATCACAGTAGTATCAGCGCCGGTGTCCGGTATCACCTCGATGTGACCCGACACATCACCGTGTGTGACGGAGATGCGGATGGTAGGGGAAGGGGTAGCCCTGGGGCGTGTGGTCGATTCCACCCTCCTGATGTGACTCAGCTGCTGCTTGGGGCTGCGTGGGCCATCTGAAGGGGGCTGCATGCGAACCACCCAGAGGGAAGTGCGCTGCTTTCCTCCTCTTCTCGGGCTTTTGGGCTTGGGTTGGCGGCAGCACTTGTCGTAGTGTCCATAGTGACCACAGGCCTGACACTTGTGGCCTCGTGCAGGGCACCTGTCTGTGTTAGGCCAGTGGCCCTTACGGTCACATCCACGACACAGTGCGTCGGCGGCCGGGCATGTCTTGGGGCCATGCTGCTTTCCACAGCTGCCACAGGAAGCCCTAGGCGGAGGCGTGGAAGAACGTGCGGCAGCCTTCACGTTGTTGGCCGACTTCTTACCCTTCTTGTACTGTAAGATACCTCTCACAGCAGGTGAGGCCCGTAAGGCAGAGGTGGCGGACTTGGTGGCCTCGTATGACCGACATTCAGTCACTACCACCTGGAGTGTGGAGGAAGCGTCCAGGGGGATGAGTCGCTGCACCAACTCTTCTTGTCTGACACCTGTCAAGATCCCGTGCTTGATCCAGGCTTCCTCACATTCCCGGCTGTGCGCCTTGCAGACGTCGATCTCCTCCGACAAACTCTTCAAACGTACAAAAAAGTCGTCAAAGGATCCATTCTCCGCCTGCTTGCAGCTGGTAAAGGCGCGGCGACGCAAGGCCTCGTTTTTCCGACCTTTAACGTGCTCCTGTAAAAGGTCGAGCACATCCGTCACTGAAGATGTAGAATAGGGAGGCACTTGCAACGTGTGCTCCAAAACGCTCCGGGTCTCCAGCGACAAACACATCCATATTTGGATATGCTGTTTGTTTGGTGGCATGCTGTCAAGGTCCACCATCGTGGAGTAATCTGTCCACCGCCGCCTCCACTCACGAAAAAGCTGAAACGTGACGTCTGGTGAGAGGGCGGGTGGGGGTTGAACAGATCCCTTGGGAGCTGTTGGAGTAGCAAGAGTGCCTGGAGGACACTGGTGTGGTGGGGGAGGGAGGGTACTGGCGCCTTGATGCGCGCTACCTGCGAGTGAGGGAGGGTGGGTTAGCGCCAGGGTCGCCAATAGTGCCTCAAAACGCGACTTTTCCTCCTCTCTTCGTGTCTTCTCCCTGTGAAGTTCCATCTCTCTGCGTCTCTCGTCCCGGTCGTCCATCCACCTCAGAATTGTGGCAATGTCCGTCGCTGCATAATATAGTGTGTTTGGCAAATAAGTGGCATACTTAACTGGTGTTACAAGTAAATAGTTTAGTTAGTACGAAACTAAGGACGTGTTCAATCCTTCTGCTTTTTATATTTGGAGTGGCGGAGCTGCTGCAGTGTGGTAGTGTGGTGACCTGTGTGGCCTACCGCCAGCGACCAAGCTAGCTGGTATAGTGTCATGGTCACAATGACTGCTTGTCTGTTTGAAACCTGATGATTCATATTATGCTCCACGCCCACAAAACATGTGGATAACTGGTGAGTTTGTTTGGGCCGGGGTTTGATATCAAACGATCTCACTTGTTAACACTTGCCTGAATGAGTGTAAAGTATTCGCTGGTATCTTTGATGAAGCTGGGTGAGATAAAAGGTAGTCTCACGGCGTGTCACCTTTGATACAGTCGTAGTTTTGAGTCGTTGAGTTGAGTAGTTGAGTCGTCCAAGCCCACCTGGGTTACACTTGTAATCATCTTAGCTTGTAAGTATACACAAGTGTACACAGGTTCTGTTATCTTCATTTGTGGTTCCTTGGTTTAATGTAAACACACGTGGTGATTTTCTAGTTATATTGGATGCTCTGGTAGTTACAGAATTGTTTGTTGACAGACTACTGAGCATTAGCTATTAGCTTGTAATTAGCTGATAAAATTAGAGAGAGATACAGCCTTGGGAGCTATGCTCACACACGTCTCTTTGGTACGGTGTCTGGCTGTGAACTGGTGAACTGTGTGAAACTGTGAACTAGGCGAACCTCTCTCTGTCTGCTTGTAAGGGGGTATGTAATCTATACGTCAACACAGAGATAAGAGACTACACCCCACAGGCCTACTCTCACGGAGGCCTGGGGACATATATTTATGGGTTGTAACCTGAATCTGTGTGAAACTACAAATATTTATGTGTGCTGTCCACCCTAGGAGGTGTGACAGAACAAATGCTTATGTAGCTTTATTCTCAATAGTCTGGGTGATAGAATGTATATAATGAATATATGTCCTTAGCCCATATTTATATAATACTAATTGATAAGAGCTGGAACAATGCTCGGCTACCACCCACCGAGTTCCACGCGGTGTAAATCCACTGTACCTAACCTTGTTATAATGGTGTGTGTGCTTTAGCTAAGCTGAGATCTTCAACCTTATGTAAATGGTGGTTGAGATTCAATGAACTTACTTACAGTGCCTTTCTAAAATGTTTCTGCTCGAACAAAATACTCGTACACTGAATAACACAATGGTAAAGATTGGTATCACAAGGCTTGATTTCACAAATCTTAAGATATTAACAATGAATAATAATTGCTAAGTATACAAAAATGTTTCACTTATCTAAGAAATTGTTTTTTTTTTAATATTTTTTATTTATTTTTATTAGAACTTATAATGAGTTTACTGAACATTGACTATTGGTTTTATGTATTTATAAAATCATAAATTCAAATTCACAAAGGAAGGAAAAATGTTCATGGGTTGGCAACGTTTTTTGGGGAAATGGCTAGTAACTTGTTAATTGTCTGGCCTCATCTAGTAACCCTTAACTTGCTCTTATCTTGACACAGCAAAATTAATCTGTTCTGTGTAGGAAAAATTAAAATACAAAAATACTGAACATTATGAAGGCGTGCATGGACACAGATCTAGGTGTGAAGATATTGATGAATGTGTATGCTGAGCTTAATAGTATATGCTAGTGTCAATATGACGACCTACAGTGTATCAGCATTTCCTGATCATCTGCAGCTATTAAGATTAGTCATTCACTACTGGAAGAAGTTCAGTTTGTTCAACCATTGTCAAAATTGTCAGTTGATTTTATTAGGATTAGTCCCATATATCATGCATTAAACTTAGAAGTAGGAAGCAATAGGATATGCATACAAGAATAACATCATAGATAGGGGTTAATTACAGATCTCTCTTGGCTATCTGCAAAGCGTCAAGGAGATTAATAACAGCTTGTGTTATATAACATTCATATTTCTGAGCTTGTAGTATACAGACGTGCATCTATCTACGCTTAATCTGTACGTGCAGAACGCAGTTTCATGCGATACTCATTGGATACAGCTTGTGTATTTGTAGTGTCTACGACCTGCGTAGGTACGTCTTGAGCGTTTTTGTTTTCATTTTGTGCAGACGTAGAGTCTACTGTAGGAAAGTCGGGTACAATGGTGGGAAGCAAGTCAGAGCTCACCTTTTTTAATATATCCACGTGTACAACGTCGGTAATTTGAGTATCTGGTTTAAGTATTTTGAATTTGTTACCGTGCTCTTTGGCAATTATCAGGAAGGGTCCTGAAAATGTCGGCGAAAGTTTAGAGATTCTTTCAGGTTCTCTTATCATGACAGCGTCGCCTATTTGAAGCTTGATAGGCTTAGCATGTTTATGTTGTGTGTAAATCATTTCAGCGCGCGATGCTGCTAATTGTTTACGCACTTTTCCATGGATGTCAATGAAGGTATTTATTTGCTTCTTTGCATAATCATCCATGTTATATACAGGTTGTTTAGGTCCTGTAAGTATGTCATAGGGTAACCTTTTATCGGTCCCATATATGATATAGTAGGGTGCTTTGCCTGTGAAGCTATTTATTGACCCATTTATTGACGCTGCTACTTACGGTAACCAATCCTCCCATGCTGCCTGCATTGGATTCACTATATGTCTGAGAATCTCTAGGATTTTGCGCTTAGTCCGCTCAACAAGGCCATTTGATTGCGGGTGATAAGCTGCTGTGAAGCTTTGTTGAATGCCGTATTGTTGGCATATGGTTGCAGGAAGTTGATTCTTAAATTCTGATTCGTTGTCGGATAGAATAACCTTAGGTGTAGTGAACGGACATATGAAATGCGTCACTAAAGCGTGCGGCACAGTCTCCGCGGATTTATCCTCCAAGGGAACTAGAATCACGAATCTGGAGAAATGATCAACACACACAAGTATGTAGGTAGAGCCTTGATGGCTTTTTGGCAGTTGCAATAAGTCGATTGCGACTGTGTCGAATGGACGTTCGGGCGTCGGGTATTCGAGAATTGGAGCAGGGTGCATCGTAGTTCCCTTGTGTTGAGCACAAGATAAACAATGAGCAATGTGTCGCTCGATGTCCCTTTTCATTGTACTCCAATAGTAAGATTTTCTTATTTCTGCAAGGCATTTGTCACGCCCTGGGTGGCCTGCTTGAGGTGTATTGTGGTACAGAGTGAGTACCGTGTCTCGTAGGTTGTCAGGTACAATAATTTGTGTGACAGTATCCTGCACTGTTTTTGTTGTACGGTGCAGTATGTCTTGCTGCAGTTCAAACTATTTGAACGGAAGAGGAAACTTTGGTAGATTGTCCTCCTCACCTGATTCTAGAGCATAAATTACTTTAGACCACATTGGATCTTACCGTTGTTCCTCCCTTAATTTTTGTGGAGTGAACAAGGGTATTGGTATGACTGGAGCTATGTGTCTAGACAGTGCGTCGGCAACCACATTCGCTCGTCCCAGTATGTGTTTAAAGACGGGTTCGAATTCTTGAATGGTCAAGTACCAACGTGCAAGTCTGCCAAAGAGGTTCTTTCCATGGAATAACTCCGTTACTGCTGCATGATCCTTATAGACTGTTATTTGATAACCAAATATCACATCATTGAACTTCTTTAATGACCAGACAACAGCTAACACCTCTAGATGAGTTACGGAATAGCGTGTTTCTGCATCATTAAGTTTACAGCTTGCATATGCAATTACTCTATTTTTCCCTCCAGTGTCTAGCTGCATGAGAACAGCTCCTAGCCCTTGTCCGGAGGCGTCGGTGCACAGGGTGAAAGGTTGAGTGTAATCAGGAAATGCCAATACTGGTGCATTGGTCAATGCTTCCTTTAATGCATTAAAACTGTATTCTTGTTCATTGTTCCAAACAAATGTTGCATCTTTTTTTAGTAATTTTGTCAGCGGGGCGGCTAACTTAGCATACCCGTGAATGAATGAGCGATAGTAGCCGGAAAGTCCGAGGAAACTACGCACTTTGTCTACATTTGTAGGACAGGGAAATCGTTCAACTGCTTTAACCTTGCAGTCCATGGTATGGATGCCGTTCCCATCAACTACGTGTTCAAGGAATTGAACTTTAGATTTGAGAAATTCGCATTTAGAAAGCTTAATTTTCAAACCTGCTTTATGAAGTTGTTTAAACACTTCACGTAATTTGACAAGATGACTGTTTACATCTTTGCTTACAATAATCAAATCATCTAGATAGGCATAAACTGTATTGCCAATCATTCCTGCAAACAATGTATTAATCATTCGTTGAAATGTTAATGGCGCATTTCGTAGTTCAAATGGCATTCTTAAAAATGTTGAGTACCTGTTAGGACTGCAGGTATTATATGATCCAATCTTTAGTAAGTTTGGGCTCGTGGACAACCTTCCTCGTATCTGTTGAGTTTGTTATCACTTTCACATTTGTTCTGAGCATTGGATGTGAATTTTGCATAGCATGGTATGTAGTGCTATTATATGTTATAGTATGTCGACTAGGTTTGACATCTATATTATTTTGTTTTAGTGTTTGAAGACCTAATAATCCGTCAGTTGGTAGAGAAAAATCTTTTACTATATGAAACTCAGCTAGAAATATTTCACTGGAATCACAAAAACCTATAGGTAATGTAATGACTCCCATAATATCTAAATGTTGGCCTGATACTCCGGAGAGATCGACATCAGTAGGTCTTATTTGCCATTTATTATCAGGAGAACGTCGATTCAATTCAGTAAATGACGTTAACGAGATAACATTAACGCACGCTCCAGTATCTATGTCTAAAGAGAGCTTGATGTTACCTACACTCACTGGTATTGTCAATACTTCCGCTTTACTTAGTGCAGCGATCAATGACGCTGTCATGGAAGCATTGTTAGTGATATGTGATCTTATCCCTGGTCGTGTTGGACATGGCGCAAATCTTCCCCCGACGAATTTTGAATTTGACGCCGTTGATTGCGCTCTAAATAATCCTGCCTGCATTGCTGCAGAGTTACACAATACTCTGAGCTGTGTGATGTAGAATGATGTAGTAAACACCACTGGTCACTTTTGGGTTCAGAAGCATTGTATGCCTTGCTTACTGCATTTGGATTTAACTTTTGATTTTGATTTTTGAAGTTGCTTTTCTTGGCTTTGTTAAACTGATAGGTATTACCGTCTTGTGGTGCATAGAAACAGTCTTCAGTCTTATGATTCTGTTTCTTACAAATTTTACAAACAGTTTTTTGTTTAGGCTTGGTACCTGTTTCTTTTTTAACCTTAATTGGTGCGATTGCCACCGGTGCAATGGTACTATCACGAGGTATGTATGGGGTTCTTTGTATTATCTTTTCTGCATAATTTGTGAGTTTCGCGCGACTGGGGGTAATTTTCCCTTTTAACTTGTTTAAACTCTATTTCTTGAATAAGAAATATAAATTGGATATACTCAATAAGACGATACACGTTTTCCTCACTCATGGTACGGTTGTTTTCCCACCAATCAGAAGCGGAGAAGTGTGTTTTCGCGTCTGTTGTTGTTGTTGTTGAGATTGTCGGACCGTAGTCCGACACGGGCCTTTGCCTATAGGCGGCCCGTTTGGTGGTTCCGGCTGGAGCTCGAGGAGCAGCCAGACCGGATTGGGATGGAGGTGGTCCCACCTGCAGATGGAAGGATACTGCAGGTTGCAAGTGTGAGCAGACCCCCGATCAGTGGACGCTTACCACCAACCCCCACTCTTGGACGTGGTCAGTTTCGGAGTGGCGCGCCCCCCGAACTGGGGTCCGCACTTGCTGGGAAAGGATGCTTACTAAGCTATCTGGGTGGTGGGTATCGTGTGATGACCCGGAGTAGGTGGTGAAAGTGGTCTGTATGGGCCTTTCGGGTTAGAGTGGCCGCTGGTGTTGTGTGTGTTTCTGGGGAGATTTGAATTTTGTTGCGGAGGCTTTGTGTGACCTCGCAGTCGAGGAGATAATGCTCAAGTGGGTTGGCTGCTGGCTCCTGACAGTAGGTGCAATCCATGACGTCATTGCCGATCATCTGCCAGGAGCACTTGTACCCTAGTCGTAGTCGATGAAGACTGACTTGGGTTTGTCTTGGGGTTTTCCTGTCAGCGAAAGGTGGTTCCCCTTTTGTGGCCGCCAGGTACCATTTGGCTGATTGGGACCCGGCGTTGAGTGCATGAAGGAAGCTCTTTTTGATGTGGAGCTTGCTGGTCTTTCTGAGGTGATTCTTTATCTGTTGCACACTTGCTGGAACTTGGATGTGTACGCTACTGGAACGTGTAGCTGCCTTGGCTGCTTCGTCTGCCACGTCGTTTCCTCCGATCCCTACATGACTGGGAATCCAGTGTAAGACGACTGGTCGGTTTTGGCTTTGGAATTCCTGTAGCTGTGCGAGGATCGAGGTGATGATGTGGACGTTGTCTCTTGGTTGACTGTGTTGCAGCGCCTGCATGGCCGATTTCGAGTCCGTATGAATTATGATGGACTTGTTGTGTTGGGTTGCAGCGTGTTGTAGGGCCTTTGAGATTGCTACCAGTTCTGTTTGTAGGGTGGAGCAGTCATTGGAAAGTCTCCATTGGAGGGTCTGACCTTGGGTGTAGAAGGCCGCTCCGGATCTATGATGTTTTGGGTCCACCGAGCCGTCTGTGAAGTATGATGCTGCATCAGCCGGTGTCTCGGTGGCTATGGCCTTGAGAGTTATTTTTTGGAGGTCCTCCTTCTGGAGGTTGGCCTTACTGTCACCTAGGTCGGTGAATTTGAGTGTGGCTGGTGGAGGGCTCCATGGTGGAGGAACAGCGTAACCATTGTCTCGTGTGTCTTGGTTGTTCTTGACGAGTGTTTCTGCTTGCAGGTGTCGGATGACCTCGCTTGCCTCGTGCGACCAGGTGGCCCCTCGCACTCTGTGGTCGAGGTGGAGGGAGGCACTGATTCGAATCTTGGCAGCTGTGGGCTTGTCTGCTCTACAGATTTTGGCGAGGAGACCGGCTGTCACCTGCTTGACTCGTACTGCCAGGGGTGGTAGCTCGGTTTCCATTTGCAGGTTGCAAATTCTGGTCCACATGGGTGCTCCGAGCATGGTCCTGAGAGCATTGTTTTGAATGACTTCTAGCTTAGCCATTTGGTCTTCTCTCAGTCCAATGAGTGCTGGAGCACTGTAATCTACCAGCGATCTGATGGCGGCCGTGTAGTAGGCTTTGAGCACATGAAGGTTTGCTCCTGCGGATTTGCTGGTGAGCGACCTCATTATATTGTGTCTGCTCTTCGTCCTGTGCCTGAGATACTCGAGTTGTGGCTTGAAGGTGAGTTTCTGGTCAAACCAGATTCCAAGACACTGGTGGGCGTTGGTCCAGACTACCGGCGTGTTTTGTATGGAGAGCATCTCGTCTGGTGTGTCAGTGCAGATGGCCATCGCTTTCGACTTGGCTGGATTTATCTTGAGTCCAAGTCTGTTGCACTCCTCTTCTATAAGTTGGAGTGCGTGTTGCGTGTTGGCTAGTCTGTTCGATCCTCTTACTATGAGCTGTAAGTCGTCTGCATAGCATAGGAGCTTGGCTGTTTGTCTGAACGGAAGCTTGACTAGGTTTTCCATCAGGACATTGAACAGCATTGGACTGAGGATGCCTCCTTGTGGGGTTCCGTTTTCATGGACCCTGTAGCTTGAGGTTGTTCCCTGAAAGCGTACTCGTGCTTCCCTTTGTGTGAGGTAGTTCTGGATCCACCCCAGCAACCTTCCTTTGACGCCTTTTTTTGCGAGCGTAGTTGTAATGGCCAATGGATTGGCTAGTTCGAAGGCTTTCTCCAGGTCGAGGAAGACCACCAGAGCTGGTTTGTTGTCCACTGTGCTGAGTATCTCGGCGATGTTGTTGCCTGTGCCGGTGTTCTCGGTGTAAGCAAAGATGTGAGGGTGTGGGCTGCCTACTTTCCACTTTAGTCGGTTGAGAGCCATTCTTTCTCCCGTCTTCGCTATGCAGCTGAGAAGGGAGATGGGCCTCGGCTTGTCTGGTTCTCTGGGCTTCGGAATGGGCTGTATGTCTGCCTTCTTCCATTCCGGTGGGAGTCTTTGTGCTGTCCACGAAGCATTGATGGCTTGCAGCAGAGCCTCATGTCCGGCTGTACCGGCATGAAAGAGCATCGAGTAGGTTATCCTGTCTGCCCCAGGAGCTGTGTCCTTGCTTCGTTTTAGCGACTTTTGGAGTTCTTGCTGGTTGAATGGTCTGTCAGTGTCATCTTCACTGTTGCAGGCCTCTTCGATCATCTGGAGTCTGACCTGTCGCAGACGCCGTTGTGTCTCCTCCGCCTGTCTCGGGAGGTTTTTTGTTGCTGCTCGGTCAGCGAACAGTTTTGCAAGTCTCTCGGCTTCCTCTTCTGGGTTGGGATGGGTTGGTGGTGGTGGTGTTGCCTTCCCAGATGCCCTTCGGATCTGGGCCCACATCTTGCCAAGGGAGGTGTGCTCGTTGAGTTCGGAGCACCACTTGAGCCAGCTTGCGTGTTTTATTTCTTCCTTCTCTTCCCTGGTATCCTTGACTATGACTTGCAGGAGATGTCTGTTTGTTGCCGTGGGATGTTTCCTGTAGTTTCTTCGGGCCATGTTCACTCTGTGGTTGAGTTCTTTCACCCTGGGACAGTAGTACCAGTAGTCATTGTACTGTCTTGATGTTGGTTTTGTTTTTGGGATGGCCTCTTCTGCCGCTTGGTGAAACGCCTCGACCAATTGGTGGTGGAGGGTTGTCTCATCCACGGGTGCTGGGCCGGCCGGCTGTGACTTTTCGCGCCAGTTAGCTAGGTGTTTCTTGAAGAGTCCCCAATCTGCCTTTTGGGTGTTGTATCTCCATCTCGGGGGGGGTGGAGTGGGGAGTTTATTCACCTTCAGTGTTGTCAGGGTGGCGAAGTGGTCGCTGGTCAGCGTGGGGTGTATCTGCCAGGAGGCCGAAGGCTGTAGTGCACTGGAGACGAAGGTTAGATCTAGCCTTCCTCCCCTAGTGTGGGTGGGCTCACCGGTGTTCAGGAGGCAGATCTCGGGTGTATCTTGAAAGGTGGTGTATAGGTGTAGGCCGTCTTCATTTGTGGGGCTTGCCGAGCTTAGGAAGGGATGATGTGCATTGAAATCCCCTCCTATGAGTGTGGCGTGGTCAGCGGCCGAAGCAAATAATTGAGTAACCTCCAGTGAGCCCCTTGGGTTCTTGTAGATGTTGTGAACCGTTAGTTCTCGTTCTTGTAGGGTTACTTTGACGGCCTGTGTCTCGATGTTTTCGCCGCATGGAAATTGCTGCGTGACATCGGCGGAGGGTATGCTTGACTTGACCAAGATCATGCATCCTCTTGTTGACGCCTGCGTGAAATGCCTCCTGTATGTCTTGTAACCGCTGAATTTGAAACAGTGGTGTTCTTGTAATAGTGTTTCTTGTAGAAGTATGATGTCAAGCTTGTCCTTGGCTGCTGCTTCTTGTAGGAGGTGTTTCTTGTTTTTAATGCCCTGAGCATTCCATGTTAGGATGTTCAGGGTGCTGGTGGTTTCCACCACTGTTTCATCGGGGATTTCTGGTGGTCCTCGATGGAGATGTCCAAGTCCGGTTCCAGCTGGATCAGGTCCATGTCTTCGTGTTCTGTGGTTCTTGTCTTCTGAGCCGTGGTTCGGTTCAGGGGAGTTGAGACGTCGAGTTTCTTTCTGGGAGCTGTCGGTATCTTGGGTTCTCTGGTGGCCTTCTTCGGTGTGGAGTGTACCTCGGCTGTCACTCGTGTGGGGACCGGCGTGGGTTCCTCCACTGAGGTGGCTGGAGCTGTGGCGACTTGCCCGAGGACGCTCCCCATGAGTATTTGGAGCTGTGTTGCTTGGATCTTGTGGCCCAGTAGTCCGGCTAGGCCCTCCGCGAAGGTTGTCAGTACCTTGGCTAGGTCTGATACGTGTATCATTCCTTCTGGTGCCTTGGTGTGTGCTTCTTTTGTTTGTCTCGTGGTTGTCTGCTGCTTGGGTGGCTGAGGTGTGGCCGTGGTGAGGCCAGGAAACTGGGCTGCACTTTGGGTGTTGACTGGCTGAGGAGGTTGTCTTGGTTTTTTGGCCTCTGGGTTCCCCACACGAAGGTACTTGGTGGGGCTGGTGTGTAGGCGGTGGGTGCCGGTCTTGCTGCTGGTCGGTTTGCCTGGACCCTCTTTGTTCTCTCGGAGCATCCAGGATTCCAGGCGTGGTGTTTGCCCCCGCAGTTGGCACACTTGGGGGCAATTTTTTCTCCATTTTTCAGCTTGGTGAGGCAGGAGTGTGTGCCGTGCTTCTGTGCGCAGACTGCGCAGATCTCCTTGTACGTGCACCGTGTCTGATGGTGCCCGTATTTCTGGCATCTGAAGCACCGCAGGGGCTCTGGGACAAAGGGCCTCACTTCGTAGGTCCCCCAGGTTTTGAGGTCTATGGTGCTGGGGGGTGAGCCGTAGTGCGTTATGAGCACTTGATTCGTGGTGGCCGTCTTGTCGGACATGGGAGAGCATCTCTCGGCTTTTAAAATCTTCGGGTGGTTCTCCAGGGGTTCGAGAGGTAGATCCTTTGGGTATCGGAGGACTACCGACTTCATCAGTTTCTGGGCGGGGTCTAGCTTGGTTGAAGTGACGGTGGTGGTGTTCTGCAGGTAAGTGTCGAGGGTGGTGGCGGAGTCCTTGTCTTTGGGGTGAACGATCATCTCCCCCTTTAGGTTGGGCCGCACTGAGAACTTGGCCAGTGGATTCTGCTTTTCCATCTCTGTGACGGCGGCATACGTTGTTTTTGCGTCCGTTTTCGTGATCCTGAATTTTGGCAGTGTCGTTGAGGGTGAGCTGGTGGTGGTGATGGGTGCCTTGGGGGCTGCTTGACGGCAATCGTTTCCCGAAAAAGCACGTCGGCGTTTCTTGTTCTCTACCTTCGTCCAGTTGTCCTCAGTGGCGGTAGCAGTGGTGGTGGAGTTCTTGGAGGTGGTGGTGTTGTTGGAGGTGGTGGTGTTGTTCTTGCTTTTCAGGGCTTCATTGAAGGCACGTAACTGTTCTGCTTTCTCAGTGCGGAGCCTGTCGTAGTTCGGGTCGTCAGGATGGCGGTTCAGGCGGGGATCGCGGTTAGGAGGGCGTACGCGCTCCATAACCGTGGTTTTTTTTTTTTTTTTTTTTTTTTTTTTTTTTTTTTTTTTTTTTTTAGATCCTACCTATTCCGTTTGAGTAAATAGCAAAGGAATTACAGCACTCCCCACTGGCTGGTGGTCGTAGAGTGGTTCCTGAGCTTCTCTCCCGGAGCCCCGATGGGGAAGCCTACTTCCTAGTGTGTGTGACTGCTCACTTATAGACGTGAGCTAAGTGTGCCTATTTGGGAAGGATAAGGATAGCAACCCTCTTTCCAGGTGGACCCGCACGATCACGGTTTTCCTGGAAAGACTCGGCTGGGGAGGGTTTTGCTCCGACCCCCTTTCGTGTTCACAATCTCCTGGGAGGGAGGTGAACAGTTACAGGGGGGACCGCGGGACGAATACACTTTTTGAGGGTGCAGGTCCCTAGGCCAGAGCGAAAAAGGAAAAAGTTTTAGTAGAAGGAAAAGAGCTCAAACCACGCCGGGAATATCGCGCTATAACTGCTCTCCAGCTGGAGTGTGGGTCACTCACACTGCCAGTGGGGAGGGCAAGCTAATGCTAGATAAACCGAGAACGCTCGTGAGTAGTTGTGGACGATGACAGTCCTGGGTGGTCCGGTCCGGGAAGATGGCCAACAATGGCGCAGGGGAGAAGGCGGTCTTCAGAGTTCCGGGTCCAGCAGGAGGTCTTGTTGGGAGGTCTTCTTGGTCCAGGAGCGATGCGAGAAGTGGGCGGCCTGGCAGGCGGGCGGGCTTATATGGTTTTCGCGTCGTTATAAGCTTGTCCCGCCATGGACTGTGCCATGAAGAGGTCCTGTGTTTGGATGCGCGTTAATGTTCTGCTTACCATTCTAAAAACCCATGTAAGATGACTGTCGCCTCCTCCCTGAGCAAAAAATCGTATCAAATTTCTTTTGAACTCATCATATGTTGATCTAGTAAAGGCTGAAGCATTCATTAGGTTACTTGCGCGACACCTGGTTAAATGTGACCACGGACGAATGCTTTACGGTCCTCGTCATCTTGGACATTATTATGTCTCATCGCAGCCTCACATGCTCGGAGAAATGCAAATACATTATAGTTAGGTTCTTTCCCTGTGACGTCTCGAATCCGATCATGCTGTGGTAATATTTTTCACACATTAGTTGCTTGCGTCACTGGGTTAGTCATGTTAGTGGTTATGGGTTGTTTACTAGTTAATGGCAATGCTGGTAAATTACTCGTGTATTGATCAGAAGATGTCAATACACTGTCAGAGGTAGGTTCACTATATGGTATGATCTCCCGTCTTTACTGCTATCCAACGTCACTTCCCTAGCTAACAAGTTCGACGAGCTGGCAACTACAGTCAGGTCAACCGCCGCGAGCGTCGTTGCCATATGTGAGGCCTGGCAAATTGTGCCTGAAACGTGTCATATTGAGGGTTATCAACTCTTTCATCACCTTCGTTCACAAAGACGCGGAGGGGGCGTTGCCCTCTTCTGTCAAGATGACCTACGCCCGTCACGCCTGGATGTTCAAGTCCCAGCAGATGTGGAAGCATTATGGGTACGTGTCGTGCTAAGAGCCCACCCACGCAACACTGCTTCCATTATAATCTGTGTGGCATACCATCCGCCTCGATCACCCACCAGAGACACTCTTATCAATCATCTCATCACCACCTCAGACCACCTCAGAGTTAGGTACCCATGTGCCAAGTTAATATTATGTGGGGATTTAAATGAAATTGACACCACTGATATCCAGGACCAGCTATCACTATCACAAGTTGTGACCTTCCCCACACACGGTCAAAATACCCTGGACCTTATCTTAACTGACTTAGCGGACCAGTACCAACCACCTCAACCAATGCCTCCTATCGGGTGTAGCACACACTTATCAGTGCTCTGGTCCCCAGCTGCCACTCCCACTCAAGTACAGAGACCCTACATCAAGACCTACAGGCCGATTACTGACTCTGCAGTGCGCCTCTTCGGGCAGTGGATAGTTCACCATCCCTGGACTGAAGTACTTAGCGTGGATGACGTGGAAACCAAATGGATAAATTATACCAACACCACCACGCAAGCTCACCACCACTTCTTCCCCGAGAAGTCCGTCAGATCTCACCCAGCTGACTTGCCCTGGATCACACCTCGGATCAAAAGACTTATGCAACAGAGAGACAGAGCCTTTCATCTCAGTGACCACATCCGCTACAGGTCCCTTCGCAACCGAGTCATCCGCGAAATACGCACTGCAAAGAAGTCCCACTACCCAACCAAATTACAACACCTGAAACAGACCAACATCAGTCAATGGTATGGTAAGCTTAAAGAACTCTGTGGACTAAACAATAAGACACACCCCCTCCCCTTCCTTAGCCATCTCACTAGTGTTGACGCAGCTGA
Organism: Homarus gammarus; assembly: GCA_958450375.1. Lineage (NCBI taxonomy): Eukaryota > Metazoa > Arthropoda > Malacostraca > Decapoda > Nephropidae > Homarus > Homarus gammarus. The sequence continues at coordinate 12,378 of CAUDMG010000633.1, read as the reverse complement.
GCAAACAAATAACCATTTCGCTACTATATGCCAGACGCTCCCACGGCTTGACACAACCACTCTCCCTGCTTACCTACCAGCCTCCCTTCCCACTGACTTAGTAGAAGAATTTGACGTAGCAAAACGCCTGGACAAACTAAAATTAAAACGCTCTACCACCCCCATTGACTTACCAATGAAACTCTTCAAGGAGTTCTCCCCGGAGCTTGCTAAACCCCTCTGCTCCATCATCAATGCTTCTCTCAGTCAAGCCAGATGCCCAGCTGACTGGAAGACCTCTTATGTATCACCAGTGCCCAAGTCAACCAGCCCACAATCCTTAAATCAGCTACGACCTATTGCAATCACCCCAATACCCAGCCTAATCTGTGAAAGTTTTGTGTTCGACTGGGCTTATGCTGATATTGCAGGAGTCGTAGACCCTCAGCAATTTGGCAACATGAAAACCTCCTCCACCACTCACTGTCTTGTCAGCTTTCTCGATTACATATACCGCCATCTCGAGAAACGAAAAACGTCTGTAGCTGTCGCCTTCATTGATTTCACTAAAGCGTTCGACCTAGTCGACCACAATATAATCATCAACAAAGCTATTGACCTCGGGCTTCGGAGAAGCCTCATACCATGGCTTACAGACTTCCTCAGTGACCGACGCCAAGCTGTACGCTTCCGAGGGGCTGTCTCCACCTTTCAGTCACTCACCTGTGGCGTCCCCCAAGGCACCAAGATGGGACCACTCTGCTTCCTTATGCTCATCAATGATGCCCTAAGAGAAACCCCTGCTCGCTGGAAATATGTCGACGACTCCACCATTGGGATCAGCGTCAACAATTCTGCTCCCAACTATACCGCCCTTCAGGATTTATTGAACAGTCTCCAAAACTGGGCTACCAACAACCATGTCACCATCAACCATACCAAGACCATGGTTATGCACATCAACCTCTCCTCCGACATTGTCCCACCTCCTTCCATTACTCTAGGTCCGAACACACTCCAGGTCGTAGATTCCACGAAGCTCCTCGGCGTCACCATAGACAACAAACTAAATTGGAAGCCACACGTCAATGAAGTTGTCAAATCCTCCAGTTTCCGTCTCCACCTCCTCCGCCGACTCAAGTCCCTCGGAGTTCCTGCACACGAGCTCCTCAGTGTTTACACAACATTCATACTTCCCAAGCTCACCTATGCCTCCCCCACCTGGTCTTCCTCCCTAAATGCCACACAACGTAAACACCTAGAAAAAGTGCAAAAGAGGGCATGCAAGATTATTCTCTCCTCCTCCTACTCCACATATCAAGAAGCGCTCAACACACTGACCCTTTCGACTCTCACTGACCATCACCACGACCTCATCTGCAAATTTGGTAAGAAGCTTCTACACCATCCCCGACACCGGCTCCTACTACCACCCGAGGTCCCTTGTCCGAGAATTGCTGTTCGACACCACAACCGCATCCAGCCCATACGTGCACGAACTGATCGCTATAAGAACAGCCCAGTCCCAACCATTGTAAAAATTATCAATAACTTGTAATACTGTAACACTGTCACTATGTTGAATTGAACTGTAGTTTGAGCTTTTCCCCATCTAAGTTATTATATGTCTTATTTGTGTCACTTATGTTACTTGTATATTATTTGTAATTCGTAACCCACTCCCCAAATATGTAACTGTATATTTTCAGCCTTCTGGCTGCCAAGCTCTTTCAATAAACCGTTAATTATTATTATTATTATTATTATTATTATACAGAGGTGTAGTGTCGTAAGAACGTCCTGACCTAAGTTGTGTAAATAATAATTCGTTATTTGTTTTATCTATCATTGCTTCACTAACTTCTATTGAAGTGTTTACTGTTAGTTCAGGTTCAATGACTTGTAATTCATGCGCACCTTCGAGTTCACATGTGTCAGTGGTAAAAGTGTCATGAGGTACAGTGTCAATTGAATCACCATCTAAGTTTTCAGTAAGTTGATCGTTAACAATATATTATGAATGATCCATAAATGTTTCTTAGATTTAAATGTTTAATAACTTTGCCAATCCATTCACAATAAGGTAATGTGAAATGTAATTTTAGTGATAATTAATTGTATAAGTTATTTTTCCATTATTGTTACAAAGCACGTGATAATTAATAATCTATCACGATGTCTACCGTGTGAAGATATGTTTTAAATTATATATAATATGTGTATATATAACTAATGATTGTTTGTGAAAAACCTAATACCGTAGAGTTGATTGTAGTATCTCGGAGAAATCCTCTTGTTTACATCTGGTCAGCTGGGCTGGGTGTATGACGTAGTCGTCCAGATGTTGCCGCTCTCGATGACGTCACTGTCGGAGGTTCTCTACCCACAACATCTGTTCTGGTCCAGGTCAATGAGGGTCAGGTCGATAGGTCGATGAGGGTTAGGTCGATACGTGATATCCTGAGAATGTACCACTGGGTCTCTGTTTATCGCCTTCCTGTCAAGGTGACTAATGGCTCTTGTAAACCACACACATCTGCTCTGTCTTGAGGGTCTTTCTGTAGGTTAAGTGTTTGTTACCACTGAAGAGTTAGTTTTACCACTTACAAGTTATTGTTACCACGTGTACTGATACACAGTTAAAGTAACTTGTTATTTGTTACTTGTAGTAGTCACTTATTTGTTGTGTTACTTTACAAGTATTTTTTTTTTTGGTACTTATAAAGTTTTCTCTCTAATTCACTAGAAATCACTGGAACTTGAAGCACTGATAAGTTGATTTTAGATTCGTAAACGCTACCACCATTATTTGGGATTCGTAACCGCTGCCACCATTGTTTGGGCCGGGGTTTGAAATCAAACGATCTCACTTGTTAACACTTGCCTGAATGAGTGTAGAGTAGTCGCTGGTATCTTTGATGAAGCTGGGTGAGATAAAAGGTAGTCTCACGGCGTGTCACCTTTGATACAGTCGTAGTTTTGAGTCTTGAGTTGAGTAGTTGAGTCGTCCAAGCCCACCTGGGTTACACTTGTAATTATCTTAGCTTGTAAGTATACACAAGTGTACACAGGTTCTGTTATCTTCATTTGTGGTTCCTTGGTTTAATGTAAACACACGTGGTGATTTTCTAGTTATATTGGATGCTCTGGTAGTTACAGAATTGTTTGTTGACAGACTACTGAGCATTAGCTATTAGCTTGTAATTAGCTGATAAAATTAGAGAGAGATACAGCCTTGGGAGCTATGCTCACACACGTCTCTTTGGTACGGTGTCTGGCTGTGAACTGGTGAACTGTGTGAAACTGTGAACTAGGCGAACCTCTCTCTGTCTGCTGGAAGAGGGTATGTAATCTAAACGTCAACACAGAGATAAGAGGCTTCACTCCACAGGCCTACTCTCACGGAGGCCTGGGGACATATATTTATGGGTTGTAACCTGATCTGTGTGAAACTACAAATGTTTATGTGTGCTGTCCACCCTAGGAGGTGTGACAGAACAAATGCTTATGTAACTTTATGCTCAATAGTCTGGGTGATAGAATGTATATAATGAATATATGTCCTCAGCCCATATTTATATAATACTAATTGATAAGGGCTGGAACAAGTTATCACTAGGAAGAAACGCATTTTCCCTGCCTTAGGTGCCATCTATTTTCTCTGACTTCCTGAAACCAACCTCCCTATAAAGTAAATTTGAATGTGAGAGAGAACACCATTTTTTGAGTCAACTTAGATATGTTTGATTACTGTTAAAGCATTCAAGATCCTTTGTGAGTGATGTTGAAAGCTTCATCTGTCTTTATTGTTAGGAACATTTGTCAAGTAAGTGAGAATCGAGTCTGCCAGTACGAATGGCATCTCATGATGTCGTCCTTGGGGATAGCCATGAGTTTCAAATTGCTACTGAAATTAGATTATTTTGATTCCGAAACCTCAGAGAATCTGATATTTGCAGTTTGATTATTGTCAGTTGTCTATTTAAGAAAGTCATTAATCTCCTGAGAAGAACATGTGAAACTCCTTATCTCCAAGATCTCAATGTGTACCCATAGAACTCCTTGTCTAGAAATCCCGCTGAGTTTGTGAAACTAAGGTTAACAGCGTGAGTATTGTATGCCTATTTTAACTTTTTCCTGGCAAGCTCAATCGCTGATTAAATTATAAAAAATAGACATAAGAAATTCACCTGACCCATTATATCATGGTCACGTTGACTGCTAGTCTGTTTTAACACTAATGATTCTTATTATACTCCACGAACGCAAAACATGAGTGGGTTAGCTATTCCCTGAGAAAGCGTGTTTTTCCCAATCGACGTTTATACCCACGAGCCCTCCCAGTAAGTCCCGCCTTCAAATACAGTTGTCAATATGTTTTTTCCATTCTCTCCTGACAAGCTCCATCTTAATTAGTCTGTGTAAATCAACTCAAGTAATTCGCCAGACGTTTGTCAACTGAGGGTCATCTTTGAATGAGTGACAGTTGGTTTGTTTGTGATTTTTGTCATTGCGTGAGTAGCGATCGCTGGCAACTCAGGGGTATATATACCAAGGAGGGAAGAAGAAACGTCCTCCCGCGACGCTTTCCCGTTTGTCTCCATATTCCAGGGTGTCCTATGAACACTCCATCGGCTGCTGAGCCGGTGGGTAACCAGCAGAGATCAATATATGCATTGATGTCTGTGATTCAACATGATTGAGATGGCAGGTCCGCCTCGTGAGCTAGACCCCAGACTCACCATGTGTCTGGCTACCACCGATCACAGCAACTGTCGGTCGTGAGCCCCAGTGTCCTACCCTGGGATGCTCCCTGGAAGTTATGGCCCACAGTGTTTGATGTACATGCTTGGGGATAATTAATTGGAAATAGTTATCTCATGTTGGGTAGTGGACCCATGTATTTGCTGGTTTCCGTATTAACTTGTTGTATGTTGTGAGTGCATCTCATATGCACAGTTTGTCTTGTAACTGTACTCTAATACCACGTACCACCAGTAGGTGTGAGAAGTAAAGTAATCTGCAAGGAGTTGTCATGTAACTATGTATTGTGAGTAGGGCCAAGGAACTGGTCCTGGTATGTAATGTAATGTAACACCAGTAAGGGTGTGCAATAAGAAAATACTGAGTTTGCAGTTGAATAAGCGAGGAGTTGCACCTTGAAGTCATATGTTAATAATATCTCTTTTTCCCTTTGATTTCATATTAATAAACCTGTTCTTAGAGTATTTTAGGAGTATTCATTTTCCCCACAATACTAGACCTTTATTTCCGTCCAAGTGACCCTGATATCAGGATTATAATACCCATGTGCCTTAGACCCTCGACATGCTACCAAAAAGAACTAAAGTTATGCAGTAACCATTGAAGTAAGTAGGAAGAACCATTGAATTAAAGAACTAAGACAAGAGAAGTAAGAGTAAGAGATAAGGCAGAGAATGAGGAGAGAGAAACCGCCCCTCGTACATTGGTTTGCAGAGGTGGGATGTAATTCACATGGTATAAGGTCAGGAGGAATAAATGTGATACTGTGGGTAATTTTTGTTTAAGTGTGATTTGTAATAACCATTTCTCTGTACAGGTACCTAATCATTTCACTGTAACTAATGAATATTCCAGATTATTAATAATTTTGTTCTGTAATTGTTTCAGTGTACAGTAAAGTATGTAATTCTGTGCAAATTTTTTTTTTCTGTGCTTTTACGGAGAAGTTGAAAACAGTTCACGGCAAATACTTTACTTGGAGTTTGGTTAGACCAGGGGTTCTCAACCAGGGGGGAATTCCCCCCAGGGGGGGAATTCAGGTTTTCAGGGGGGGGGGGGAAACTGATTCGGGAGCAAGAGATATGTTCGATGAGAAATCAATCACAGAATTTTGGCCCTTGATGTGCGATTCCTACCCAAAAGTGGCAGAAAGAGCTATCCGTGCATTGCTTCCGTTTGTGTCGACATATCTTTGTGAGTCAGGCTTTTAAACTCTGTTGCAAATTAAAACGAAGCAACGTAGTAGATTAGAGGTAGAAAATGACCTGCGTTGTGCCCTTTCAAGCACTTCTCCGCGTATCCCAGAATTGGCAAAGAAAAAACAATCACAGGTTTCTCATGACTGTAATCTTCATCTGAATAGAATTAATTATAAATTTACAATATCCTGGTATTCTATTGAACTTTTTGTTTATTGCATTATGCTTCAGTTTGGTCTGTTAAGTAATTTATTATAAATATAAAAAAAACTATTTTACTTTTATTCAAGTTTTATAAATCCATCAACATTTTCAATTGGTGTTTAATTTGTAAAACTCCACTATAAAAATAATCCATGTAAAATTGTAAATGTATATGTACTAATATGGAAAAAATAAAGGATTTTCAGTATTATATGCATATTATTTGGAATGCACTTTTTGAGGCAGACAATCTTGGAAAGGAGGGGGGGAATGACATCCTGACATATGGTGAAAGGGGTGCATGGGGCAAACAAGGTTGAGAACCACTGGGTTAGTCCATTGCCCCACGAAAATTAGAAATCTGTTTTAAAGTAAAGTGTGCAGTAAAATGTGGGAACTTGTAATGTTCAGAGTATTAAAAAGTGTCTGAGAAACATAGGTTAGCTACGTAACTATTTTTTTTACAGTCTTTTGTCAAATCTTAGGAAAGTGTTGGTTGTATGCCAAGGTAATTTTTTTTTTTTGGGTGCCTTTCTACACTGGTAATATAGCAATTGTTGTGATCACTCGAGTTAATACTTTAATATTTACAGACAATGAGCGAACAGTGAACATCTGCCGTGTTAAGAGTGTTTTGGGACAGTGTTTGTTTCGGAGTGGCACCAGAAGGCCATAATTGTACTAAGGTTATGTAACTGAGTATTATTTGAAATTGTGACATATTTTGGATGTATTTGTTTTGATTTCAATTGGAAGTGTTTTAGTTCTCAGTTGACGTCAGTTTTGACAAGTTAATTTATTTGTATAACACGAGTTGGGTTATATATTTCCGAGTAGGCTATATGGTATTTTTGTGTTGTTTCTATTAGAGTATGATTTTAATGCCAAGGGCATTAGTTCTAGCAGTGTAGAATGACAGGCATTGTCAGTAGGAGTGTTTTATGTTTATTTGAGATCTAATACATGTATAATTTTAGCAATTACATTGATGGTCTGAGGACTCTGTGGTGATATGGACATCTGTGAAAGAACGCAATCTTTGGAAATTGATTGTTGAAAATACGTGTAAGGACCCCCATTTGTGAGTACAACAGAGCACATTGTGAAGTGATAAGTGTTAAAATCATTGCAATTGAAAAGACAGTGAATACTTGTTGAGCACCGAGGGGACAGTCGAGTAAAGTATTACAGTATTACCACTTTATTTTTTTGTGACCAAGACTCAGTAAAGAAAATGCCTCTGGTTCTTTTTTAAGTTGTTTGATTTGCTAGAGTACATTGTAATTCCGGAAGAGTTCCTACAGTGTTGCACCATACAGAGATTGACCATAACAAGTACCATTGCCTTAAGTGTGCACAGTAAGTCTTGAAAAGTGAACAAAGAGTACAGTAATGTTTTTCTCGTGCATTCATCAGTGAAGCAGTAAAGTAAAAGTTCATATTCCAGTATTATCACTAGGGGAGTGAGTTATAATTTGAGCAGTATTTTGAACAGTATTTCAAGTGTTTTTGTGTATTAGAAGGTCAGTTAGGAAGTAATCCGTTGTTTTTGAAGGTGTGCACTGTGCCCGTGTTGTGTAGTACAGTGAGTTATTGTGACCTCCAAGCATGATGTCCGTCACAAGAGAACAGTTCAGGGCAGCCAGCTCAGAACCGGTGTCCAGTAAGTTGATGTGTAGAGTTGAGAAGTATGTGGGTGGAGACATGTTCATTCACAGAAATGACACCCAGGTCTCGCCACGTGTTGTGTATTGTGAGTGCATCTCATATGTAAAACCAGCAGTTAGTGAAGGGGCCATATGTAAGTTTGTCATATATGTAATGTAATGTATCACCAGTAATGTGGGAGAAGGCAGAGTACCCACTTGGAATGGTGTGTGAGTAAAGCCAAGGAATGGATTCTTGTAACTGTAATGTAATGTAACACCAGTAAGGTTGTGTGTAGTAAGAGTATAGTATCTGAGTAATTTGCAGTTGAATAAAGCCGAGGAGTTGCACCTTGGAGTTCTATGTTAATAATATATTTTCCCCACTTTAAGTTCATATTAATAAACATTTTCTTAGAGTACATTAGGGGTATTCATTGTCCCGCAGTATTCCACCTTTATTTCTGTCCAAGTGACTTGATATCAGAATTACAACACCCACGTGCCTAGACCCTCGCCATGCTTCCAAAAGGAACTGAGGTTATGTAGTAACCTTGAACTGAAGTAAGTAGAAAGAACAATTGAAGGAACTAAGACCAGAGAAGTATATGTAAGATAAGGGTGGAAGAGTGTTGTATGTTGGAAAATAACCCCCCCCTTACATTGGTTCGCAGCGATGGGATGTAATTTATATGGTATCAGGTCAGGAGGAATAAATGTGATACTGTGGGTATTTTTTTTAAGAGTGATTTGTATTAACCATATCTTTGTACAGGTACCTAACCATTTCACTGTAACTAATGAATATTTCAGATTGCTAATAATTTTGTTCTGTAATTTTTCCAGTGTACAGTGTAGTATATAATTCTGTGTAAATTTTTTTTTCTTTTTTTTTACAGAGAAGTTGAAACAGTTCACGGTAAATACTTTACTTGAAGTTAGGTTAGAATAATTGCTTCAAGAAATTAGAAATCTGTTTTAAAGTAAAGTGTACAGTAAAGTCTGGAAACTTGAAATGTTCAGAGTGTTGAAATGTCTCAGAATCAGAGGTTAGCTTCTTTTTTTTTTTTTTTTTGCATTCCTTTGTGAATCTCAGGAAAGTGTTGTTGTGTACCAAGGTAGTATTTTTTGGGTGCCATTCTACACTGATAACATAGTAACGGTTGTGATCACTCGAATAAATACTTTGATATTTACAGACAATGAGCAGACAGTGAGCATCTACCGTGTTAAGAGTGTTGTGGACAATGTTTGTTTCCGAGTGGCACCGGAAGGCCATAATTGTACTAAGGTTATGTAACTGAGTGTTATTTGAAATTGTGACTTATACTGGATGTATATGTTTTGGTTTCAATTGGAAGTGTTTTTGTTTTCAGTTGACGTCAGTTTTGAAAGGTGAATTTATTTGTATAATGCGAGTTGTGTTATATTTCTGAGTATATTGTATTTTTGTGTTGTTTCTACTAGTTTGTGATTTTAGTGCAAAGGGCATTAGTTCTAGCAGTGTAGACTGACAGGCATGGTCCGTAAGTGTGTTTTATGTTTATTTGAGATCTAATACATGTATAATTTCAGCAATTGCATTGATGGGTTGAGGACTCTGTGGTGATATGGACATCTGTGAAAGAATGCAATCTTTGAAAATTGATTGTTGAAAATACATGTAAGGACCCCCAATTGTGAGTACAACAGAGTACATTGTGAAGTGATAACAGTGTTAAAATCATTGCAATTGAAAAGACCGTGAATACTTGTTGAATACCGAGGGGACAGTCTCGTAAAGTATTTCAAATAATTTTTGTGAGCGTGACTCAGTAATGGAAATGTCTCTGGTTCTTTTTAAAGCTGGTTGATTTTCTAGAGTACAGTGTAATTTGAGAAGAGTTCATACAGTGTTGCACCATACAAAGATTGTCAATAATAAGTACCATTGCTTTGAGTGTGCACAGTAAGTGTGTCTTGAAAAGTGACAAAAGAGTACATTGATGTTTATCTCGTGTATTGTTCAGTGAAGCCCTGAAGTAAGAGTTCACCTGTCCAGTATTATCAGTAGGGGAGTGATTAATAAGTTGAGTAGTATTTGTGCAATAAATTTGGAGCAGTATTTCAAGAGTTTTTTTTTTGAGTATTAGAAGGTCAGTTAGGTTGTACTCCGATTGTATTTGAAGGTGTGCACTGTGCCCGTGTGGTGTAGTTACAGCGAGTTGTTGTGACCTCCAGGCATGATGGCTGTCACAAGGGAGCAGTTCAGGGCAGTCAGCTCAGAACCTGTATCCAGTAAGTTGATGTGTGGAGTTGAGAAGTATGTGGGTGGAGACATGTTCATTCTCAGGAATGACACCCAGGTTTCACCACCAGTTGCTGTATCAGGTGAGTGTCCTGGTGGACAGGGAGGTATAGAAGGGGAGAGTAAGGAATGCCTCTCTTGCTAGTTCAGTGTTGCCGAGATTTCTTTAAAGGGTTGTAGACCTTTGACTGGAATGCATTGGTTGTTGATGTGCATGGTGAAGAGTGCTGTTTTGCATATTTTGTGTTGCAATTTAGAAGTACAATTGGAAGGTGAGAGAATGTGTTGTTGCCGTGCACCAGTTAGTTGTGGAAAGTGATTATGTTGTTTGCCATGTGAGTGTGGAATGTGGTGCAATGGGAATGTTTGTGAGTATGTAGGCGTTTGTGAATTTTTTCTTCTTTTGATTTTTTTTCCGGAGAGGGATTGTAAAGTTGCAGTAAAGACAGAGATTGGAAGATGGATTGGCTGTTATGCAATCATCTGATGGGTATCTGCTACCAGTTGTGCAAGGATACCAGTTGTGAGTTTTCAAGTTTTGTAGGTCAAGTCCTAGCTAGGCTTGTTGTTGTTGTGTATAGGAGTAGTGTTCGTGACTTTTAGGTGGAGTCAGGCATCGATGCATGGCGCTGATTTCCGCTAATTGTCAAATGCCATAAGTACAGACAGTTTTTTGGTTTGGTTGTGCTCCCATAAGGACCGTTTCGTTGTGCATCGTATTCTTGGGATGATCTCCGCTCGTTCGTGATCCCTTGAAGGTTGCTACGACTCGTGAGTGTCACAAGACTTTTTGGAATAAAGTCAAACAAATCTTTCTTTCGACTGGATGGGGTCCATTCAGCTATGTCCTAGCTTGAGAAGTCTAAGTTAAATCTCAGTGGTGTCGAGTAAGCATTTGATCAATCTCCTCAATGAACTTTTTTGATATGAGAAGCTGTATCTCCAGAGTGTGTATTATGTAACAAATTTTTTATGTTCTGTATGTAACCCCATTTTTATACATTTTCTTTATCATTACTTTATTCTCCTATGTATGTATATTTACCTGTATTTTTCCCTATGCAATGTTGTCAGTGATGATAGATTGTTTTTTTTTAAACTACCGTTTATCACATGTATGTAACCATTGTGTTCTTGTTTTGTATGCTTTTTTGTGCCACATGACTGTAATAGTCCCTATGTGTTGTTATGAGTGTATGTAGTGTGACACCATGCTGAAAGGTAACAGTTGTTTAAAGAATCTGTGTAACTACTGTACATGTTTAGCAAACATTACTGCATAATAAGAATATTGGGTAAGGGGGAGCTTTTTCATGGTCACGTTGACTGCTAGTCTGTTTTAACTCTGTTGATTCTTATTATACTCCACGGACGCAAAACATGAGTGGGTAGCTGGTTAGCTATCCCTAAGAAGAGATGGCTTTTTCCCATTCGTTTTACAGTCAGGATCCCTCCCAGTAAGTCCCACCTTCGAATACAGTTGTCAATAATTTGTTACTCCACTTTCTACTGGCAAGCTCAATCTTGGATTAGTTTGTGTAAATCAACTTTAGTAATTCGCCAGACCTTTGTCAACTGAGGGTCATCTTTGAATGCGTAACAGTTGGTTTGTTTGTAATTTCTGTCATTGCGTGAGATAGCCATGTCTGGCAACTCAGGGGTATATGAGCCGTGTGAGGAGAGAGCGTCCCATGACGCCTTCTCTCCCGTTGTTTTACAGGTATGTAGCTGTGTTCCCGCCATTATAGCCATTCAGTTTGATTTCGTCATTTTGTGAGTATCAGTGTTCATGTTGTAACAGTGGAGTTGTCATTCACCCAATGTGAGAAGTAATATAAAATAAATGTTGTCTGACGTTGCGAGACGAAGGATTTGTTTGTGATTGTCATCATGCTTCCCAAACCTCCCGTGACGCCTTCTCTCCCGTTGTTCTACAGATTCCAGGGTGTCCTTCTCTGAACACCCCACCGGCTGCTGAGTCGGTGGATACCTGGCAGTTAGCTATAAATGAAACGATGGCGCCGATTCGACATGATTAACTTGCTTCAGTCCGCCTCGTGGAGCTGGACCCCAGACTCGCCATGTGTCGGAGTACAACCGACCACAACAACGGTCGTGAGCCACCAGTTTCCTACCTTGGAAAGCTCCTGGAAGTTATAGGGTCCAGTGTCTGTTGTATATGTTTGGGAATAATTAACTGGAAATAATTATCCCATGTTGGGTAGTGGACCCATGTATTTTCAAGTATCAGTATTAACGTGTTGTGTTTTGTGAGTGCATCTCATATGTACTACCAATA
>CAUDMG010000630.1:297500-418970 GCA_958450375.1 Homarus gammarus | reverse complement strand
GTGTATGTATATTATGTATGCTGGCTTATATATCATGTATGTATATTATGTATGTGCTCCATTTATGTATTTATTTATTCAGCCTAGCTAGCAGCGTGTGGCAATGTTATTACCATATCCCACACGCTTAATTAATGTGCCTGGCGACGTATGGAAGCTGCTAATGTATCACTTGCCATACGTCGCCTATAGCAGTTGACCAGCAGGAGCCTAGCCGGGGAGAGTGCTGCTTCCCTCTGTGTACATACTCTTATCCAGTAAACCGAACCTACAAAACTATACAGGTGTTTGTGTTCTCTCCTGTATATAGAACTTATTATTCAGAACCTAACATGGCGCAGTGATCCGATCTTACTGGATAATTACGAGTGAAAGTGCAAAGTCTGTGGAAAGCCGGCGTACGGACTCCTCTCTCGCTTGGGTCAACTCCCGTGCGCGTCACCTCTCCTCGAAGAATTTCAGCAACTTTGAGCAGTGTCAGTGACAGTGAATTTCTGTGAAGTGTTTAGTGCATTGTGTGTTTCGTGCCATTCATGTGTGACCTTGTTCTAAAGGATTCCCAAGGTATACGGCACGTTCTGGGCATTTGTAAGGAGTAGAGTTCAGTGCACCCGTCTCTGACCGCGTTCTGAGGGTAACTAGACTGACTGGGAGTCGCCGCGCCTCTCTCTCCACCCCCTCACAGCGCCGCCTCCACCCCCCCTCACAGCTGGGGCGAGACGCTCTACCCGCCCAGGACACACACTCACTCACACACATACATGTACTAACACTCGCTAACCGCGCTGCTTCCTTATATATATTTTATATATATAACCTACTTATCTGTGTATTTAATTAATATTTTGTCTGAAATCTTGTTGATACGACGGGCTGACCGGTCAACACTGATTTAAGACATAGTACACAGAGGAAGTAGTTGTGTCTCACGCCTTACGTAGCCGTGGACCCAGAGCCTGTATGAGCCAGGCGGGTGATAGCCCCGCAGAGATGGATGACCAGGCCGGCCACGACGCTCCAGCCCCCACATCGCGCAGTCCCTCACCTCAATATTCAGCGTTGTCTCCAGAGATAATTGCTTTACTGAAGTTTATGAGAGATGAGAAACGCGAGGATGAAGCCCACAGACGTTTGGCGGATGAGCACAGAAGGCAAGCAGAGGCAGAACGAGACAACCAACGGAGATTGGAAGACAGTGAACGGTTTGAAGCCTTGATATCTCGCCTCACTGTTAACCAAGCCCCTGGCTCTAACACTGCCTCGGTACTGACTGGTTCAGATACCCCATCCATGCTTCCTTCACGCCCCCCAGCCCCACCTAAAGCAGCAGCTCAAACGCCGCCCATCTTGAAGCCTGATGAGACTTTCCAGACTTTTCGTGAATGGCGGCGACAGTGGACTGATTATTCTACAATGGTGGATCTCCAGAGTTTGTCACAGCCTAAACAACTCATCCAGCTGCGCATGTGCCTGTCCTTGGAAATTCAGCGTGTCTTGGAACATACGTTGCAGGTACCCCCAACCTCTTCGCTGTCTGTAGAGGAGGTACTGGACGTTCTACAACGGCACATCAAAGGACAGCAGAATGAAGCTCTGCGCAGGAGGGAATTGTTTAGCTGCAGACAGTTGGAGGGTGAGTCTTTTGATGCCTTTTACGTGCGTCTTAAGAGCGCCTCGGAAGAGGTAGATATATGTCCAGGCCACCACCAGCAGTGCGAGGAGACCCAGTTGAAGCAGGTGATCCTGATGGGTGTTAAGGACGAGGAACTTGTCCAACGCCTCACCTCCCTCGACTCTTCCTCTTCTCTTAAGGATGTGTCGACGATATGTCGCTCCTATGAGGCTGCTAGGTGTGCCACCTCTGCCATCCGCGCTCCCCCTACAGCTGTACGCGCTGTGTCCCGGTACAAGAAGGACAAGAAGTCTGTTCCTACGCCTTCGCCCACCACGTCCACGCCCGGTTTATTTTGCAACAACTGTGGTAAGCAGCACGGAACACAGGTGTGTCCAGCTGCTCAGTCTACCTGCAACAGTTGTGACCGTAAGGGCCACTGGTCACTCACAGTACGGTGCCCAGCCAAACGCGTCCAGTGCAATGTGTGCGGTCGTCTGGGCCACTATGACAAGTGTTGCCCTTCCAACATACCCAAGGGACCGCGTCGGCGGAAGCTTCAGCCCCCCTCCACCAGAGAGGGCCGCCCACAGTCTTCCAATCAGAGGTACGACGACTCTTGACAACGCTCGAGCCACATTAGGAATGTGTGCTCCCCCCAGCGTCCCAGGACCAAAGTCCCCCAGTACATCAGTGTCATTGTGACCTACCGCAGTGCTTCATCCCGTCTTCAGATGTTGCCCGACACCGGCGCTAATGCTACAGTCATCGGTCCCCAGCATTTGCAATGCTTGGGACTCTCTCCAAGTGATCTAGGACCGCCCCCCAAGGATCTCCGCTTTATGGCAGATGGTTCACAGATGACCCCGGCCCTGGGTTCACTCCAAGCACAAGTCACCTTTGGCAACAGGTCGTGTCAAGCCTGGATTGATGTGCATAACGGTGTCCAGACTCCTTTGCTGTCCTACAGACATTGTCAGGAGTTGGCCATCATCTCCCAGGACTTCCCCAAACCTATTCTTGAGGTAAAACACGCCAACAGGGTGCAAAAAGGGAGCAGCAACTACCCTGCTGCCGCCCTACCCCTGCCTCTTGCCAGTGACACCTCTCCTTCGGATGCTCGGAAGTACTTCCTGAAGGAATTCAGCGACGTTCTGGTGACCAAGTCCGCTCTGGAATCCAAGCCTCTCAAGAAGATGGCAGGCCCCCCCATGAGGATCCACCTGAGGGACGACGCGAAGCCATTCGCTATTTACACCCCTCGACTGGTTCCCCTGGCCTTCCGCGAGGCGGTCAAAAACGAGCTGGACTCCATGGTCGCCCAAGAAATTATTGTACCAACCGGCGATGACCCGTCTCCATGGTGTCACCCGATGGTTGTCGTCGCAAAACCTAAAGGTGGTGTTCGGATCACCACTGACCTTTCCAAGCTCAACAACCAGGTGTCTCGTCCTGCGCACCCTTCTCCCACGCCCTTTGCAGCCATACGCAGCGTGAACCCGAAGGCGCGCTTCTTCACGACGATGGACGCCCTGTGTGGATACTGGCAGATAGAGCTTGCCGAAGAAGACCGACCACTCAAAACTTTCATCACCCCGCATGGACGTTACAGTTATTGCCGTGGCCCCATGGGATTCGCCGCTACAGGAGACGCTTTCTGTCTTCGAGGTGATATGGCTCTACAAGGTCTGGCAAACTGCGTGAAAGTGGTCGACGACATACTCGTGTACGACGAGGATTATATGGATCACCTCTGCCGTATCTACGAGGTACTCAACAGGTGCCGGAAGCACGGCATTACCCTAAATGCCGACAAGTTTGTTCTGGCCAGCTCTTCAGTTGACTTTTGTGGGTACACCCTCTCAGGGAATGGTATCGCAGCTGACCCGGAAAAGGTCCGCGCCATTACGGATTTTCCCACCCCTGCTAACCTGACCGACTTGAGGTCCTTCATAGGTCTCGTCAACCAGTTAGCAGAGTTTTCGTCGGACATCTCCGCAGCTGCTCAACCACTTCGCCCCCTGATGAGCCCCAAGAGGACATTCCTGTGGACCCCCGACCACGACAAGGCCTTCCAGCAAGTGAAACAGGCCCTGTCTAGTCCACCTGTCCTCGCCACGTTTGACCCAGCCTTGCCGACAGTTCTGCAGACAGATGCCTCACGCTTGTATGGCGTGGGATACGCCCTACGGCAGGATCATGGTGGAGGGCAGTTCCGGCTCGTCCAGTGTGGCTCGCGTTTCCTCTCTGACACTGAGACGCGCTACGCCACTATTGAGTTGGAGCTGTTGGCTGCGGTTTGGGCGATGTCCAAGTGCAGGTTTTACCTCATAGGCCTGCAATACTTTCACCTAGTGACCGACCATCGCCCGCTTGTCCCGATCCTCAACCACTACACGCTAGACGCCGTTGAGAACCCTCGCCTCCAGCGTCTGAAAGAGAAACTCTCGGCGTACATCTTCACTGCAGTGTGGCGTGCTGGTAAGGAGCTCTGCATCCCTGATGCCTTATCCCGCTCTCCTGTCAGCCGCCCTACTCCAGAAGACCATGTACTCGACGCCGACCTCGCTCTTTCCGTCAGGACTGTGGTCACTCTCCATGCCGTCCAATCCCTTCTTTCGGACCTGTCACCAGATGACGACAAGGCAATGGAGGACCTTCGAACAGCGGCCCGAGATGACCCTTCCTATGTCCGACTCGTCGAGTGTGTGAGGAATGGATTTCCTAGCAACCGCTACGATCTTCACAACACCCTGCTCCCGTATTGGAAACTCCGCGATGAACTCTACTGCGACGGAGACCTTGTTCTGTACGGAGCACGTGTAGTTGTCCCTGCTGCATCACGTCCCCACGCCTTGGCCCACCTTCACGACAGTCACCGTGGAGCTGAGGCCACCAAACGACGTGCACGACAGACTGTGTTCTGGCCCGGGATCAACTCCGACATCTCCAATGTTGTCCGTGCGTGTGAGCCCTGCCAAGTATTACAACCCAGCCAGCAGCAGGAACCCTTCATGAGAGACGACAACCCCACCCGCCCCTTTGAGTCTGTGTCGGCCGACTTTTTCTGTGTGTCAGGAAAGTCCTTCCTTGTTATCGTCGACCGTCTCTCTGGTTGGCCGGTTGTCATCAAGTGCGGTAATGACACGACGTCTGCCGCCACCATCAGCAAGTTCCGCCACTACTTCCGTGACGTGGGCGTTCCTGTACGCCTGCGAACCGACGGAGGGCCTCAGTTCACAAGCCGGGACTTTGCTGCGTTCCTCGACCGATGGGGAGTCCGGCATGTGTTGTCATCGCCCCATTACCCGCAGTCCAACGGCCACGCTGAGGCTGCTGTCAAATCCCTGAAGCACCTCATCCTTAAGGTGGCCCCTTCTGGGAACATTGACTGCGAGGCCTTCGACAGGGGTCTTCTTGAACTCCGCAACACACCTAACTACACCGGACGCTCCCCTGCCCAGGTTTTGTATGGACGCCCCCTTCGTTCTTGTGTCCCTGCTCACCCTCAATCCTTCTCCAAGGAGTGGCAGGCCAAGACAGAGGATTGTGATCGCCGAGCCGCCGAACGTGTTCAGGACGTCGTCGCCCGCTACAATGACCACGCCCGTTCTCTCCCCAGGTTGAGTGTCGGCACCCAAGTCCGTGTTCAGGACCCGACCTCCCTACGTTGGGACAAAGTAGGCGTAGTCATGGGTCTCGGCAGGTCACGGGACTACCAGGTGCGGTTACCCAGTGGTCGTGTGTGGTGGAGGAACCGCCGTTTTCTCCGACCCGTTACAATGCCTTCTGCTGGCCCCGCCACCAGTGTTGAGTCCCATACCCTTCCCAGTGATGAAGTCCCTCGACGCTCAGAACGGATCCAAAAGAAAAGGTCCGCTCAAGACTTTGCTATGAGCGTATAGGGGGGAGGGAGGTGTATGTATATTATGTATGCTGGATTATATATCATGTATGTATATTATGTATGTGCTCCATTTATGTATTTATTTATTCAGCCTAGCTAGCAGCGTGTGGCAATGTTATTACCATATCCCACATGCTTAATTAATGTGCCTGGCGACGTATGGAAGCTGCTAATGTATCACTTGCCATACGTCGCCTATAGCAGTTGACCAGCAGGAGCCTAGCCGGGGAGAGTGCTGCTTCCCTCTGTGTACATACTCTTATCCAGTAAACCGAACCTACAAAACTATACAGGTGTTTGTGTTCTCTCCTGTATATAGAACTTATTATTCAGAACCTAACAATCAGTAAGAGCCAAAGTGTTGTGGTCAGCACGGCAGTTGGGACAGGTGAACTGAGAGTTCTTTATCATGTCAACAATGCAAACAGTGCAGAAGGTGTGGCCACACGGCAGACAGCGCGGGTGTCGAAGAGCTTCATCAAAGTTGTCAAAACAGACTTTACACTCTTCTGGCTTGTCGTTATCCTGTGAAGAAGAAGAGCATCTTGTCAGTGTATATTAAAACATCATGAAAGATGTACCGGTATATATATATACTGCACTGTGTTTACCTTGCCTCAGGTGTAGTCTGGTCTACCTTACTTGTATGTACAGTAAATCAAGTGTCTAGATGCCTTGTCTTAGGTTCCTAACTGGTGTAAAGTCTACTCTGGTTTATCATAATTAAGAGTTTATTCAAGGAGTCCAAGTTTCTACTGTTCATATCCCACAACTATTCTGTCTACAGCTACAGTAATTACAATTGTCGCTCCTGTTACATCAATGATCATTAATCCTGTAGAGGGAGTCCGTCTTATTCATATACAGTGGGGTCTCATTTTACACAGGTCTCACATGTGTGGTTATTGCTTACCCCATAGATTGAAATAATGAAATGTGACCATAGTTATAGCTCTTGTGGGTAGTGGTACAGTGATATTTTGCTTATTTAGTACCAAATTTAGCCATTTTATTGGACATTATAAGAGCATACCATAAGTACAGAGCCACCCTGGGCCCTGCACTTCCAGGGGCCTCGTGCTCTCCTGGTTAGTAAGACATAAACTAGTAAAAGAAAGCTGTGCTGATTGGAAGCATTTTAGTGAAAACTACAATTTCATGAGTCATCAGATGAACATTTGATCACCTTAATCAAATGGATGGAAGTGAAAAGAAGGTTGTGTTTAATGAACACCATAGATACACTCATGTTACAAGACTTGAATAAAGAAAAGGAACAGTGTTGATCGGTTCTTACACGTATTATTGCAGCTGTGCAGTACCTAGCTGAGCACAACTCTGCTTTGGACAAGTCATCGAGTGTTGGAAATTCTCACAATACCGACGAAGCCAAGTCGTTTTCAGAGCTTCGAGTACTGTTCTCCGAGAACGCATTCCCAAATAAACCAAAAATGCACTTCAGGTCCTTCAGTTTGAAAAATCTCTCAATGGTTTCTTCCCTAATGCAGAAATAGAGCGTAGGATTTTGTTGACAGTTCCAGTCACAATGGCATCAGGGGAGCAAAGTTTGTCTAAAGCTGTCTAAGGACAACTACTGTATACAGTATATGATGGATGACCTGCAAGTCTTCTGTGGGTGTACCATGGCACCCTAACATATAGTTCTTGGTGGATGACCGGCACGTCTTCTGTGGATGTACCATGCCACCCTAACATATAGTTTTTGGTGGATGACCTGCACGTCTTCTGTGGATGTACCATGCCACCCTAACATATAGTTCTTGGTGGATGACCTGCACATCTTCTGTGGATGTACCATGCCACCCTAACATATAGTTCTTGGTGGATGACCTGCACGTCTTCTGTGGATGTACCATGCCACCCTAACATATAGTTCTTGGTGGATGACCTGCACGTCTTCTGTGGATGTACCATGGCACCCTAACATATAGTTCTTGGTGGATGACCTGCACGTCTTCTGTGGATGTACCATGCCACCCTAACATATAGTTCTTGGTGGATGACCTGCACGTCTTCTGTGGATGCACCATGCCACCCTAACATATAATTCTTGGTGGATGACCTGCACGTCTTCTGTGGATGCACCATGGCACGACTTAAAGCTCTTCCAACGTGTGCTGCAGCATGAGGCCGTAAACCCGCTGATCTCCACAAGCGCACTACGTGCATTTCAACGACATCTCTGGTTTCTGACTGCTGAGATGGTGCCTCTTGCACTTTTCAGCAACAAGGTGCCAGCAGATGAACGTCTTACACTTGCCAACAGTCTCCTAGCAGTCAAACCAGACAATGAATTGTCCAAACCATCAGAACGCTTTGGAATTGGATTTGGGAAGTCTAAATTTCCCGTCTACAGTTTCTCTCTCAACAACGCTTGTTGACTCGGTTGATTGTGACTCCTTTGTTCACATTCCATGCTCTTCAGCTCGACCTAAATTTCCTTGCATTAGATGTTGAAGACTGGCAACTGTCTACTGCATACCAGGCATCTGCAATCAACCCGAAAGCGCTTAATGCCATCAATGACCGTGCCGAGCGTGGAATCGAGCTCGGTTCAGAATATCTTTCATCGGCCAAGAGAGAACACTCCCAGAATGTGCTCCAAGTTGTTGAACGGGACTTTAAGAAGCTCCCGAACCTGCACAAGCGATGTTCAGTGTAACTAATGTGTTTAACAGTGTAACTAATGCTAAGATAGATGTCAGAATGAGAAATCTTATGTTAATGTGCCCTTATAGTGAGAAGTTAATTTTGTACAGAGAACTGTAGTGATCTCACAATAAACAATTAGTGATTGCTGATTTTTTATATACAGTCGGCCTTTAACATACGCGGGTTTAGCATACACGGATTTGCAAATACGCGGATTGCCCCCGCCGGAGGAATATTCTGTACATTGAAATAATTGAAGTCCATTCAAATCACGCGCCATTCAACTCGCGAGCGGCACCGAACACGGGACACTGCCCGCTCCCGCAACCTCACACACAAGCATACCTCTCCCTCACTCAGTCAGTCTCGCTGTAACTGTGGGAGACTCAGGTGATCTTTATAATCAGGGGTAAAGGAAACACACTGATGTCAAGTTCGTAAGTTCTATTTCTGGGACAAACACACAAAAGGATTTAAGACAGGGGAAACAGCATCCTGTCTTGGAATCTCTCTGGGTATCTCTATCTGCGCATGCGCGTACAGCGCGCATGTGCCCAAAGTCTGAACTAACATTCAGTGACAAAAGGGAGTATAATTTTAACATATAATACAGAGACCTGAATCAATAATGGTAAATAGTACAGAGTTACATATTACAGCAATATTCGTCTCATATATCTACACCTCCCTCCCCCTCACGCTCGTAGTGCAATCTCGAGCGGACTCTTTTTCCAGGAGCCTTTGAGAGTGACGTGGGAAAACTGGGGGATCACTGAATGAGGACTTACTTTTCTCGTCCAAGCAAGGGTTCACAGGGATGTGGGGGAGGGGTTCACCACTAGAGGACGGTACTGAACGAAGGAAGCGGCGATTCCGCCACCATACCCGACCACTAAGGAGACGGACCTCGTTATCCCTGGTCTTGCCCCAGCGGTGAGACGTCTGGTCTTGAACCTGAACTGTTTGCCTGATACTCAACCTGGGAAGGGGTCGGGCGTGCTGATCGTACTGTGCCTTTACCTGGTCAGCACGGGTGGCTGCACGACGATCGCAGTCCTCGGTCTTGGCCTGCCACTCCCTCGAGAAGGACTCTGGATGGGCAGGGACACATGACCGTAGTGGGTGGCCGTATAACATCTGTGCTGGGGAGCGACCTGTGAAGTTGGGGGTATTCCGCAATTCCAATAAACCCCGGTCAAACTTCTCACAGTCAATGTTGCCTGAGGGTGCCGTCTTGAGGATGAGATGCTTGACTGACTTTACGGCAGCCTCGGCATGTCCATTGAACTGGGGATAATATGGCGAGGACACCACATGATAAACTCCCCATCGCTCCATGCAGTCCCGTAAGTCGTTGCTGGTGAACTGGGGCCCACCGTCAGTCCTCAGGCGGAGAGGGACACCAACTTCCCGGAAGTAGCGACAGAACATACGTACTGTATGAGAGGCAGTAGTGTTGCCTCCACAGGGAATGACAACAGGCCACCCTGAGAGCCGGTCGGCGATGACGAGAAAGGACTTTCTCGCCACAACGAAGAAATCCGCAGAGACGGACTCAAAGGGCCTCGTAGGGTTGTCGTTGTTCATGAGGGGTTCCTGCTGCTGACTAGGCTACAGCACCTGGCATGGCTCGCAGACTTGAACGGAACTAACGATGTCGGAGTCGATGCCTGGCCAAAAAACAGCTTGTCTCGCCCGGCGCTTCGTAGCTTCCACACCCCTGTGGCTGTCGTGCAGGTGGGCTAGGGTGAGGCGGCGGAGGGCGGCAGGAACCACAACTCTTGCTCCATACAAGACGAGGTCGCCATCAGCATAGAGGCCGTCCCGCATCTTCCAGTATGGGAGTAAAGAGCTGTGTAAGTCGTACCTGTTGGAGGGAAATCCCGAGGTCAAGCAATTCAGTAGACGTGCCTCTAGCGTTCGGGAACTCGCATGGCGTGAGGCATATGTTCACGCCTCCATTCCAGACAAGCTATCAATAACTTGTTAATTGTACTTATTATATTATTGTTGTTCTTAGTTACTTAGGTTAATTGTATATTTATGTATGTTATTAATATGCATCATTTGTGTTACTCTGTTAAGTCAAATCAAGAGTAGTATTAATGAATTATATAAACTATCTAGCAAATGTCCTGGATCACTCACCCAGGGAGTAGCGAAAAACCGTGGCATACTATAGACGTGTCCATTCTTTCTCTAGCCTCGACCCTTGTCTAGTGCTTTGTCCAGTCTTTTGCAATGCCCTAGTGGTATCAGGTATTAGTGACACGTTCAGTTAGGGATCCTGGTGGTAAGGAATCTCCTGTTTGGTAGGAAATAACTATTTTGTAGGGATTGTATGTCTGTGTAATATTGCTATGTTAAGTAGTATTCGTTTGGTCTAACTCCTTAACGGTATATTTTCAGCCTTCTGGCATCACTCTTATTTTAATATACAATCACTTATTCCCTTAAATTCTTGTTTGCTAGTCAGTACTCCCTTTAGAACATAAATTGAATTAATTAATTATCTTCCCTTTTGTGACTCACTTACTTCAACTAGTCCTTACTTATTCAAGTACATTTAGTTGAGTAGGTTTTTGTGGGGATAATTACTGCCGTGTTCCCTATTTGTTCCTTTATTTGATAATAACTTGGGGTAGGTTTCACTCCCCAGGTATAAAGGATATTGGGATCGCGACAAGCTCTTTCCAAATTCTCAAAGTATTCCCGTGGTTTGGAAGACAGATGTGAGTGGGGGCCTGTGTCCGGGAGCTAACCATTGTTGTGTCATATCAAGTGTTGTTACTCGCCAGGTGTTGTTTCATCGCTAAGTAGTTTTGGATGCAAGTTGCTGTGTTCACAGCGTTCATTTATATTGCTCCTCTTATTGCTTAAGCTACCGACCCGACCCTCAGGTTCTGCATCATCTACCCAGGGTGAGCCCATGGTCCATGGGACAGGTGGATCTATCCCTACTGGTGAGAGAAACTTTGGTTGTAGGTACTGTAAGAAGCCAGGACATGTCATCAGCGACTGTCTCAAGTTAAAGAAAAGAAATTCCTCTCACCAAGGATCCCCCGCTCTTTTGGTCAGGGTGGCTGAGCAATCCGAGAAATTATTGGAGCCCTGTGTCACTGCCCTCAGTCAGACTGTTGCCCTGGATGCTTCCCCCTCTTCTATGATATCAACCTTTGAACCATTTTGTTCTCCTGGTTCCTTAGCTTTGGATCAATTCAGTCAACCCACTTCTGTTAAACTCTTGAGAGACACAGGCTCAGCCTTATCTCTTGTTACTAAAGAAGCTGCTCCATTCCTGGATTCATGCTATACTGGTAGCTGGGTGCTTGTGAACGGTTTGACCGGTGGGTCGCGTATTCCCCTTTGTCAAGTGTACCTGCGGTCATCCATAAAGTCAGGCTATGTCACGTTAGGAGTAGTATATAGCTTACCTGTAGAAGGGGTCTCTCTATTGATAGGAAATGACCTCGTTGGCGACATGATGTTCCCTAATGTTGTGATCTCATCTTGTCCCACTGCCGAGAATAATACTGTGCAGTTAGAAGTAGACTTTCCAGGGTTGTTCCCTGCGTATGCTGTGACCCGTAGCATGAGCCGCAGTACAGAAGTTTATGAAGTTTCCCTCCAGGACTGTGAGAAGTCCGAGGATAATCTTATCCAGCCGGACCATACTGATCTTGGTCTCAGTGGATTTTTTGAGGATTCCCCACAACCAGATTGTATGTATATTATGTATGCTGGATTATATATTATGTATGTATATTATGTATGTGCTCCATTTATGTAGCTAGCAGTGTGTGGCAATGTTATTACCATATCCCACATGCCTAATTAATGTGCCTGGCGACGTATGGAAGCTGCTAATGTATCACTTGCCATACGTCGTCTATAGCAGTTGACTAAGGAGCCTAGCCGGGGAGAGTGCTGCTTCCCTTTGTGTACATACTCTTATCCAGTAAACCGAACCTACAAAACTATACAGGTGTTTGTGTTCTCTCCTGTATATGGAACTAATTATTCAGAACATAACACAGATAACCTCCAGATTAGTTCTGATGGAGATAGAAACCCAGATGTCACTAGTTTTGGTTCCTCTCCCATCACTAGGAGTAAGTTTATTGAGCTACAAGCAGGGGATCCTGAGCTAGTAGGTTTTCTCAATAGGTCAGTTACTAAGACAGAAGCTGAGCAAGAATCAAATTGCTACTACACTAGGTCTGGTGTATTAATGCGGAAGTTCCGTCCCTCCAATTCTCCTGCCAATCACCCTTGGTTGTTATTCCCAAACCTTTGCGGCAGGACGTACTTAGTGTCGCTCATGATGGGGTGGGTGGTCATTTAGGAGTTAGGAAGACCTATGCAAAAATTTTATCCCAGTTCTTTTGGCCTAGGATGAAGAAAGACGTCAGCTCTTACTGTCGCACTTGCTATGATTGTCAGGTAGCGGGGAAACCGAACCCCAGTGTTAAATCATTCCCTCTGCAGCCTATCCCAGTCATTGAAGAGCCCTTTAGTAAGGTGGTCATAGATTGTGTCGGTCCCTTACCTAAGACCCCTCGTGGTCATCAGTTCTTGCTAACCATTATTGATTGTGCAACCCGTTATCCTGAAGCCATTCCCTTGTGCCGCATCACAGCGAAGAATGTTATCAAAGCCTTAACCCACTTTTTCACTCAAGTAGGCCTTCCTACAGTGGTACAGTCAGATCAGGGTTCCAATTTTACTTCCCGGTTGTTTAATCAGGTAATGCAAGCCCTGGGAGTCCGGCAGTCGAGGTCTTCGGCCTATCACCCTCAGTCACAGGGGGTGGTAGAGAGATTTCACCAGACACTAAAACTCATGTTGCGCACCTTCTGTCTGGAGACTGGGAAGGATTGGGACGAGGGAGTTGACCTGCTTTTGTTTGCTGTTCGGGACAGTAAACAAGAGTCGCTAAGATTCTCGCCCTTCCAGCTCGTCTATGGACATGAGGCGCGAGGGCCTCTTAAGGTGTTAAAAGAGTGTTGGTTGAGTGATCAGAGCGCGACGCCCTTAGCTTCATATGTGGTCCAATTCAAGGAGAAGATGCGTCTGGCTGTAGAACTTGCCCAGTCCAACTTAAGGTGTGCTCAGGCGAAAATGAAACTGCATTTTCATAAGGCCCATCAGGCAAAACCTAGAGAATTCCAAGTGGGGGAGCAGGTGTTGGCCTTCCTGCCCTTACATGATCACCCTTTTAAATCCAAATACAGTGGTCCATGTGAAGTACTAGAAAAACAGGGGTCCGTGAATTATGTGATTAGCACCCCTGAACGGCGTAAGAAAAATCGCCTTATCCATGTCAATCTTTTAAAGTCATATCATGTTCGTAACGAAACCCTAGGAAAAGCAGTTGCTTGTGTTGATCAATCCTTGCCAACTTGTATCATTGTGCCAGAGTGTAAGGATGATAAAGATCAGTGTTTTTCTGAAATAATGAATGGGTCTAGTGTAAAAGTGGAAAACTCGACTATCTTGGAGGACCCCAGTGCTAAGTTGTGCCATTTCTCTAGTGACCAAACCAATAATATAAAGTCTCTATTACCGGAGTATCTTATTATAGTTGGTGATTACCCACTCTCCTGTTCAGTGCTGGAGCATGACGTTGAGACCAGGGGAGCCAAGCCAATCCGACACCGTCCCTACCGTCTTAATGCCTTCAAGCGGGAGTGTGTGCGAGCCGAGGTACAGCGTCTTCAAGAGCTAGGCGTCGTCGAACCCAGCATCAGTCCATGGGCATCCCCTGTTGTTCTAGTTCCAAAGCCGAATGGGTCAATGCGGCTGTGTGTGGATTATCGCAAGGTGAATGCTGTCACTGAACCCGATGGTTATCCCTTGCCACGCATCGACGACGTGATCGACGATCTTGGACAGGCAAGGTACGTGACCAAGTTGGATCTCCTCCAGGGCTACTACCAGATAAGACTGACTGAACGCTCCAGGGCCATCTCTGCTTTTGTCACTCCTGAGGGGTTGTACCAATTCACAGTCCTTCCGTTTGGTATGCGGAACGCCCCTGCAACCTTTCAACGCCTCATGAATTTCATCACGTCTGGTCTGGAAGGTGTCCGCTGTTACCTAGACGACCTCATCGTCTTCAGCAGTTCCTGGGAAGATCACATGAGTCGTATACAAGCCCTCTTCTCCGTACTGGCTGCAAGCAAGCTGACGGTGAACCTCGTCAAAACTGAGTTCGGCCATGCCCACGTCACCTTCTTGGGGCATGTGGTCGGACAAGGGGAAGTCCAGCCTATAGCAGCCAAAATTGAGGCAATTCAACAGTATCCAGTGCCAGGCGATAAGAAGAGTGTGATGAGGTTGCTGGGTATGGCGGGGTACTACCGCCGTTTTTGTCCAAACTTCTCCTCCGTTGCCTCTCCCATGACTGACCTGCTGAGTGGCAAGAAAACCTTCAAGTGGACTACGGCTTGCCAGGAATCTCTTGAGAATCTTAAATCCCTGCTGGCAAATGCTCCAATACTACTTGCCCCTGACCTCCAGAAACAGTTTACTCTCCATGTCGACGCCAGTGAAACTGGCGCCGGTGCTGTGCTTCTGCAAGAGGGTGAGAGTGATCAAGTGCTTCATCCGCTGTGCTATTTTTGTAGAAAATTTAACAAATATCAAAGAAACTATGCCACCATTGAAACGGAGGCTTTATCACTGATCATGGCACTAGAAAACTTCAAAGTATATATTGGCAGCACTGCTTATCCCGTTCAAGTGTTCACTGATCATAACCCACTTACTTTTGTTGACAAGATGAAACATACCAACCAAAGACTTTTGAGGTGGGCTCTATCACTTCAGCCCTATAACTTGAACATTTCCCATATCAGCGGAAAAGAGAACGTGTTGGCTGATGCACTTTCTCGAGTCTGATTATTTAGAAACTATGTCTATATGCAAATTATTTTTTTGTTTTATTGTCATTGAGTACCTTGTGTTTATGTTATGAATTATTTTGCTTCATATTGATTTAAACTGATTGTGTTAGTTATTACTTTCACTGTGTAGCTGTATATCCATTTTCGCTTCCAGTTAGTTGTAAGCTCACTTTTTTGGGGTAGGTGTCACGTGCCTATAGCGATCGGGAACTCTCATGGCGTGAGGCATATGTTCACGCCTCCATTCCACACAAGCTATAAATAACTTGTTAATTGTACTTATTATATTATTGCTGTTCTTAGATACTTAGGTTAATTGTATATTTATGTATGTTACTAATATGCATTATTTGTGTTACTCTGTTAAGTCAAATCAAGAGTAGTATTAATGAATTATATAAACTATCTAGCAAATGTCCTGGATCACTCACCCAGGGAGTAGCGAAAAACCGTGGCATACTATAGACGTGTCCATTCTTTCTCTAGCCTCGACCCTTGTCTAGTGCTTTGTCCAGTCTTTTGCAATGCCCTAGTGGTATCAGGTATTAGTGACACGTTCAGTTAGGGATCCTGGTGGTAAGGAATCTCCTGTTTGGTAGGAAATAACTATTTTGTAGGGATTGTATGTCTGTTGTAATATAGTTATGTTAAGTAGTATTCGTTTGGTCTAACTCCTTAACGGTATATTTTCAGCCTTCTGGCATCACTCTTATTTTAATATACAATCACTTATTCCCTTAAATTCTTGTTTGCTAGTCAGTACTCCCTTTAGAACATAAATTGAATTAATTAATTATCTTCCCTTTTGTGACTCACTTACTTTAACTAGTCCTTACTTATTCAAGTACATTTAGTTGAGTAGGTTTTTGTGGGGATAATTACTGCCGTGTTCCCTATTTGTTCCTTTATTTGATAATAACTTGGGGTAGGTTTCACTCCCCAGGTATAAAGGATATTGGGATCGCGACAAGCTCTTTCCAAATTCTCAAAGTATTCCCGTGGTTTGAAAGACAGATGTGAGTGCAAATTGTCCAAGTGTTTCTTCGGCTGATTATTTTTGAAAGACTCTGTAGTCAGCACTTTCAAACAGACGACACATTGTGGCTTCATTTGTCTTTTGTTCTCTATTTCTGTGAAGCCATAATTGAGGAACTCTGCCTGGTATGTCCTTTTCCTCATTGATGCCACCTGAAAAAATAAATAAATAAAAAAATTAGACACATATGTGTACGCACCTGTCAATATTTCGTTTCCGTAGTATTATACTGTACTAGTGAACTCTTACTTTTCTGTAGATATGAATGAATAAAGCAAAAAATATATAATTATAACACAACAGGTCCACTTCCTATCACTTCTTTTGAAAAGCAGTAACTGTGCGGAATTTTCCTACCTTTTTGAATCCCAGTTTCCTGGGATGTAATTGTTATTCATTTAGTTTTATTTTCTTTAATGTAATGAGAATTTCAATACGGACTCCTAATTTATAATTGTTCCCCACCGTAAAAAAATAGATAAAGGGGTAACTCCACTGTATACATGGCAGCTAAAATTTGTTTGGATTATACTGGAAATAATCATTTTAAAAATAGTTTCCTGACTTTATATATACAAGATACTAATTCTGGGAAGATAAATCACTAGTTTTATATAGTTGTTTATAATAGAGTACATAAAAAAGTCTGAATATTGTGAAATTCACGACAGGAACTGAAGGAATGATTGAGAAAATTATTTCATCTTCAAGGTCACACATAATGACATACGATCATCTTTTACCTGATGTTTTAGGAACATTTTGTACCGCTCTTTACAGTATTGTAGTGGACTTCTCCCCTACAACTACCTAACTGCGTAGCCACGCCACCACCTGTTACCGTCTTCCCTAGCAACCAAGCGTATCCGCATTCCATTGCCCGCCGTATCTTAGCAACGGAACTAGTCACCGGCTACTTCTCGGGTTTTCCCACCATGACTCATAGCCGCTGCTGGGTGTATATAAGCTCTGTCTCTCCATTGAGATTCATTCTGACTGATCTTCTTGAACAAGCAACACCTCCTCCTCTGCCGCTGCCTGGCGACCCTCGCCCCTCCTCTGCCGCTGCCTGGCGGTCCTCGCTCCCGCCAGCGAGCATGTCCTTCTCTGAGCTTCCTCACCAACCAACTCTCATTCTGGCCCATCTTCCTGAACAAGCAACATCTCCTCCAGCAAGCTCCACACTGTTAACATTTCATTCAACCAGGAGGCCAGCAACAGGCAACATCTTCTCTAACGGAGCTCCTGCACACATACCTCCTTCGACAAGCTACTCACCGCACGTCTCTACCAAGCAGCCCCTCACCACACAGCACCTCCAGCACCAGACTGTCTATCATATAACTTATATATTATACAAGAAAACCACATTAGAGTTTCCTTCCATCCTGAGTGCTAGACAACTTTAATATCTCGATACCCCTACAATGGTGACTCCCGGAGATTAGCACTCACACAGGATGGAGGAGACACTGATCATGCTCCCAGTCTTCAAGCAGACACCAGCTCCTCTTCCTGCCCCACGCACCACATTCTGACGACCCCAGCACACCCGTCCTGCCTCAGACGCCGACCCCGGCCCAGCAGTTCCTGCCGTGAGGGAAGCACACAACATCCATCGCCTCCACACCCCCTCTTTTCTCCCTCAGGTACTCCCTGCTAATGTCCTGCACCCTGCTGCTGTCGTGGACCCAGCTGCTGTCACGAGCCCTAACCCGCTTCTGCTGACCCAGCCCTTGCTCCTGATCCAGGCCCACACACACACCCCAGCAGGCGCATCTGACGACCCTGTACCTGTCGTGAGGGAAGCACACCAATCATCGCCTCCACACACCCTTTTTCTCCCTTCTCCCACAGATAGTGTGTATCTAGACAGTTGTATTTCTGCGAGATCGGCTCATCACGCCATCGCCGTTGTCTCACATGAGGCATGCACCGCCCGGTCTTCCTCACATGTGCTAAGCAACTCTACAATCAACAAGTCTCCTACACAGCCTGGAGGGGAGGGGGAGTATTGTAGTGGACTTCTCCCCTACAACTACCTAACTGCGTAGCCACGCCACCACCTGTTACCGTCTTCCCTAGCAACCAAGCGTATCCGCATTCCATTGCCCGCCGTATCTTAGCAACGGAACTAGTCACCGGCTACTTCTCGGGTTTTCCCACCATGACTCATAGCCGCTGCTGGGTGTATATAAGCTCTGTCTCTCCATTGAGATTCATTCTGACTGATCTTCTTGAACAAGCAACACCTCCTCCTCTGCCGCTGCCTGGCGACCCTCGCCCCTCCTCTGCCGCTGCCTGGCGGTCCTCGCTCCCGCCAGCGAGCATGTCCTTCTCTGAGCTTCCTCACCAACCAACTCTCATTCTGGCCCATCTTCCTGAACAAGCAACATCTCCTCCAGCAAGCTCCACACTGTTAACATTTCATTCAACCAGGAGGCCAGCAACAGGCAACATCTTCTCTAACGGAGCTCCTGCACACATACCTCCTTCGACAAGCTACTCACCGCACGTCTCTACCAAGCAGCCCCTCACCACACAGCACCTCCAGCACCAGACTGTCTATCATATAACTTATATATTATACAAGAAAACCACATTAGAGTTTCCTTCCATCCTGAGTGCTAGACAACTTTAATATCTCGATACCCCTACAGTATTCTTTCGAAAATCAATGACTTCTTATTTCAGATATACAGTTTTACATCGTTTTCACTAACACTTACAGTTCATCCCGGAAAAAAGCCGTTTTTCAGAAATCAACACAAATCAACTGCTAGAGCTGCTAGAGTAGGATCCAGTCAGATGTGTTTACACTCGACGGAAGGGTAACTTACAATTACACCATGAGATGGAAACAAACGTGATATCTGACGACCTCTAGAAACTTTAGTGACTTC
This sequence comes from Homarus gammarus, assembly GCA_958450375.1. Classification (NCBI taxonomy): domain Eukaryota; kingdom Metazoa; phylum Arthropoda; class Malacostraca; order Decapoda; family Nephropidae; genus Homarus; species Homarus gammarus. The sequence goes on along the minus strand of CAUDMG010000630.1, from coordinate 399,931 downwards.
ACTCACCATGCCAAAGAAAACGTTTTTTAACAATGCGGAGTAAACTCGAGTAAACTGAGGCTCTGATGGAAGTGTCTCATACCGCATGCATTGGCCCCCAAATTTTTGGATTTACCCCATTTGGGGTAATTTACCCCTGCTCCCCGACCTCTGGCCTACTCCCTCCTCTCGCTCAGAGCATGAGAAACAAGGAGGAATGAACTAGCTGGTTAATTCAAAGTTAACCAGGCTGGTACATTTATATTATATTAGGCTTTAGTAACGAAACCCAATTGTAGTTTCCGCTTTTATTAAAAAATATTGTTTATATAATTCCTGAGTGTAGATCAACCGTAACTTCCACTATTTATGAGCGTGAAGGGAGAGGACGGCGGCTATGCAAATAGACCGTTTAATCACGTCCGTTCGATGTAAGATTGTGAGTATGACTCTGAGTAGTGACCCATGGAGGGAGAACGAAATAGGCTCGTCGTCCTCCCTTGAGGGAAGACGGAGCCATCCACGGCGGCTCTCAAATAACGTCTTCCTCTAGTCAAGGATATCAAACTACTGCCCGCTTTGGGTGGTCAGAAAGCCGGCTACAAATGCCTTAACTCATCATAATATGTAAATGTGTGTATATATTTAATGTATGCCTAGATACTACCTATTTCTTGTAATATTGATTGAAGAATCCTTTCCAGAATTTCTTGAAAACGTGAAATTGTTGCTACAATCCCGTAGACTTGCGTGTGTCACTCACAGGTGACATAACTGATTCCAAGGTCCGGTAACTGGGTCAATGTCCACTACATTCAAGAGTACAGCAAACTACCGCTCCAGGTTACACTAGTTCATCCACCACACCATACCTCAGAATGCTGAGACCATCTCTCATGACTGGAGATGTGTCATCATTAGGGGGGTGCTGGGTGCTGGTAACTAGGGGTTACTCACGCCATATGAAAGAATTTTGTTGACAGGATGTTGATTGATGAGTAGTCACAACAACTGCAGTCACGTCCTGTCACACCCTGGGCAGTGAACGAATCATCTGCAGAAACTAATGTTCACTTCAGCTCAAAGGATCGTTGCCGTAATTCAGCAACTATCAATAACTCAGTATTGGTTATCGACATAAAAAAAAAAGATTTTGTACATCATCTTTGGATGACAAAACGAAAGATACTCAATTATAACTTCTCACTTCGGGATATATCACTACACTTGGATATTTCATGCAACAGGTCACTATTTTTTGTTTTTCTTGTTTCGTAAAACACTGATGACTTGTTATGTAGAATGTGTATATAGACCGGAATATTGCTACCCGTTACTGATTTCTTTGATCGTTGTAACAGATGTAACAGTAGTATAAAGACTTTTTTGTAGATCCGCTGCCACGTATATAACAATTCTTTTTCCTCGTAGTAGTAAATGTAACACATATAACAATATCTTTGATTGCTATTTCATATTTACGTTTATGTTCCATATATGGGTTTTTCTTCTTCACCAGTATGCCACAGTAATGGGGAGAACATAATACTTCTACCTTTACCAACTGTGTATATGGCGAGATGACTGTTAGTGTGATATAACAGTTACTTGTGAAACTGTCATATATGCAACAACCTTCCTGGGTTGTCACCACTTGTAACAATCACTTAAGAAGCTATTTCGGACACACGTCCAGATGTAGATCACCGTAACTTATCACTGTAACTATGAGTGTTAAGAGAAAGGACGGCGGCTACGTAAATAGACCGTTTAATCACGTCCTTTCGATGTGAGTCGTTGAGTGGGACTTCTATGGGTAGGGACCCATCGAGGGAGAATGGAATAGGCACGTCGTCCTCCCTCGGGGGAAGACGGAGCCATCCACGGCGGCTCTCAAATAACGTCTTCCTCTAATCAAGGATATCAAACTACTGCCCGCTTTGGGTGGCCAGAAAGCCAGTTACAAATGCCTTAACTTATCATAATATGACGCGGCTTCCCGTGGACACGCCTTATCACGTGCACTGAACATGTCACCTCATAGCCAGTGGAAAGTTACAGGGGATAAATCAGTATATAAATTAAATGTAATTAACCCATTTATATAATTCTTCTGCTTATGAAACAAGGGCCATTACAGGAGCGCGGAGAGGTATTTGCTAAATCAGCTTGACCTGGTTCAACTTCTGATGAAGTTACAGACTCAGCATGTAAACAACTACTGAGTCATTGTTGAATAATTTTTTTTTTTTTTTTTTACAGGGACTAGCCCACGCTGACCCACATCGGGCCTGTGGGGCGAAAATGTAATAATGACTAAGGGTAATACTACTACTACTACTACTACTACTACTTTTTTTTTTTTTTTTTTAAGAATAATGGCCTCCAGCCTCCCCCAATAGCCACACCTTCGCCACCATTTAATTACCTTAAAACTACTACTACTACTACTACTACTACTACTACTAATAATAATAATAATAATAATAATAATAATAATAATAATAATAATAATTAATACTACCGTAAATAAAATTTATAATAAAAAAAATATAAATAAAATAATAAAATAATAATGATGATAATAATGAGGAACCATAAAGAAATACATCAATTAAAAAATGATCAAAAGTGAGAAACGATAAATATATGTTGTATTGTCAAAGTAAGAGAAACAATTGAGACCCTGAAAATGTATATAAATGAGGCAGAAAGTCAGGTCAGCAATCTGGGACTTGGTCATAATTTTCGTGATGCCATTTGACAGCAGGGTCTACCATTAGACAATACAATATGCTTCCAATATCTTCCCAGGCGGTAGTACCTCCCTGTTTGGTAGCTGCCTACTACCTACTACCTGAAACTTAGTGAGTAACTACTGAGTCATTGTTGAATAACGTAGTGAATAATTTGTATTATACATTTAAGTTTTATTCGTTTAGGTGAATTTTTATATAATGCAAAGGGGTGCTATTACAGGTGTGAAATTATATAAAGCACAATTGAGTATAAATCTTTGTTCCCTGATGCTCCAAGGAGGTCCAATATAGTTGTTTACGATGTACAAGTGGAGTATGTTGCTCCTATTAAACAACATCATTACAGGGTAAATCCAAAGAAGAGGGAATAAAGCGGAAGAAAATAGAATATATGCTTGAACAGTCCTTGGAGCTTACCTTGTGTTTTAGTTCTTAAGTCCGATGTTGTTCTTTTTTTGTTTCTTACAGATTTTTTTTTACAGATTATAGAAATTTAATAATATAACTAAATCAGATTGATATCTCATTCCCAGAGTTGATGATTATATTCATTAAGTAGGAGATGCTAAGTTTGTGACTAAATTAGTTTTATTAAAAGATAATTGGCAGGTAGGTTTGACTGAGAGGGCAAAGGCTATCTCAGTATTTGTAACAATGGATGGACTATATCAGTATAACATTTTACCATTTGGCATGAAAAACTCTAGCGCATGTTTTCAGAGATTAGTAAACGAAGTAGGAAGGGGTGAGGTCATGGATGACACAACAATTGATCATAACTATAATATATTCACTAGTATACTACATAAAGCACAAGAACAAAATGTACCATAGAGAAAAATTAGGTCAAATAAGAATGAGCCAAGGTGGATGACCAGAAAACTTAACCATGACATAGGAATAAAGAAAGGAATACTGTATATAAGAAATTAAAGGGAGGGGAGGAGCAGCTCAGAAACAGGTATAATGAACTATCTAGGAATATTAAGAAAAATGTAAGGAAAGCAAAGAGAGACTATGAAATCAAAATAGCAAGAGAATCCAAGGCGAATCCCAAGGGATTTTTCCAGGTATATAGGACAAAGGTCAAGGACAAAGTTGGGCCTTTAAAGTCAGGGAGGGGAGAATTGATAAATGGCAGTGAAGAAATAAGCAGAGCATTGAACAGCTACTTCTTATCAGTTTTCACAGAAGAAATTTGCGATGAAATTCAGGAGGTGGAACTGATATTTAAGGGAAAGGAAGAAGAGAAATTAAAGAATATCACTATCAGAAAAGAGGATGTTCTTAAGAAGATAAATAAACTAAAGAATACAAAATCCCCAGGGCCGGATGAAATTTTCCCTGGAGTCTTAAAAGAGTGTAGGGAACAGATTAGCGGACCCCTCGTAAACTTTTTTACCAAATCATTAGACACTGGAGTTGTGCCAGAGTTGTGGAAACAGGCAAATGTAGTACCCATATTCAAAAAGGGAGACAGAGCATCAGCGCCAAATTACCGGCCGATCAGTTTGACGTCAGTAGTGGGGAAATTTCTTGAATCAATTATAGCACAGAGCATCCGATCGCATCTAGAGAAAAGCAAATTAATCTACGACTCTCAACATGGGTTTACAAAGGGAAAATCTTATCTAACAAATCTGCTAACGTTTTTTAGGAAAGTCTTCGAGGTAGTAGATAATGACGAAAATTACGATGTTATTTACTTAGACTTTAGCAAAGCATTTGACAGAGTACCGCATCAGAGGCTTCTGAGAAAAATTAAGGATCATGGTATCGAGGGGAAAGTTTTAAATTGGATAAAATCATGGCTCACCGATAGAACGCAGAGGGTGAGCGTAGATGGTGTTAAATCTGATTGGGGCCTTGTAACCAGTGGGGTTCCCCAGGGGTCAGTACTAGGCCCACTCTTGTTCATAATCTACATAAACGATTTAGATACTGGGATCAGCAGTGACATAAGCAAGTTTGCGGATGACACCAAAATAGGGCGGCAAATTAATTCAGGGCAGGATGCAAATGCATCTAAATAAACTGCAGGGGTGGTCTGAAAAATGGCAAATGAAATTCAACACCAGCAAGTGCAGCGTACTTAATATTGGAAGAACAAATACTTATAATGTATACAGCCTTAACAACATCAACCTAGAGAAGTCGACTTGTGAAAGAGACCTAGGGGTACTTGTAAGCCCGGACCTACGGCCTAGAAAACAGTGAGTTAATGTTCGAAATAAGGCAAACAGAGTATTGGTTTTATATCTAGAAGTGTAAGTAACATGAGTGCAGAGGTCTTATTGCAACTATATCTTGCGCTAGTCAGGCCGCACCTCGATTATGCGGTTCAGTTCTGGTGCCCCTATTATAGAATGGATATAAATTCATTAGAGTCGGTGCAGCGAAGAATGAAAAAAATGATTCCGGGACTTAGAAACCTTCCATATCAGGATAGGTTAAAGAAACTTAACTTGCATTCCCTAGAAAGACGAAGAGTGCGGGGAGATATGATAGAAGTATATAAGTGGGTGAAAGGAATCAATAAAGGGGATATAGATAAAGTTCTTATAATATTCGAGCAGGATAGGACTCGGAGCAACGGATTCAAGTTGGATTAGTTTAGGTTTAGGAGGGAGATAGGAAGAAACTGGTTCACAAATAGGGTGGTGGACGAGTGGAACAAGCTTAGCAACTTTGTAGGAAGTGCGGGAACTCTGGAAGTTTCAAAAGGAGGCTAGATAGATTCATGGATAATTGAGAGTGGTAGTAACTCTCGACAGGAGCTGCCATGCACAGGCCAACCGGCCTATTGCAGACTCCTTATTTTCTTATGTTCTTATGTTCTTAAGTACTGCGTGATATTGAAAGTTGTTCTGTATATATCTTGATGATATAAGAACACAATAATGTAGGAAACTACACCGGGCTTATTGACTCATACTGAGCAGTCCCGTTTATACCCAACCCCTATCGTTTATATATTCTCCAACTTATGTTTTGAAGCTATCCAGCGTATTTTCGAGTTAATGATGATGTTTGGTAACTTGTTCCACTCATCCACTACTCTATTTCCAAACCAATGTTTACCTGTCTCGTGCCTAAATCTAAATTTGTCTAATTTAAAACCATTGCTACGAGTTCGCTCCTGGTTGGAAAGTTTGAGTACCTTTGTGATATCACCTTTGTTTTTCCTGGCATCCATTTATACACATTGATCATATCGCCCCTCACTCTACGTTTCTCGAGGGAGTGCAAATTATGATATTTTAACCTGTCTCTGTACTCAAGGTTCCTAATGCCCGAGAATTGTCTTGTCAGTCTCCTCCGAATTCTTTCTTAGGATTCTATATCCATTCTGTAGTACAGTGACCTGAACTGAATTACGTAATCAAAGTGAGGTCTCACATGGGCAAGATATAGTTTTAGGATAACTTCGCTTGTCTTGTAGCTAACACTCCTTTGTATGAACTGAAGTATGTTAGCTTTGTTTCTAGCAAATACACCTTGCTGACTTGGCTTAAGATTCCTACTTATAATTACTCCTTAATCTTTCTCATGGTCGGATTTCTCTATAGCAACGTTGTTCATCTGATATCTGGTTTCTCTGTTAACATCTCCTAGACTAAGTGCTTTAAATTTGTCCACATTAAATTTCTTCTGCTATTTTTCAGACCATATGAAATTGTTTTGAGATCTTCTTGAAATTTTGTGGAGTCCTCGTTAGATTTAATTACACGCCCTATTTTAGTGTCATCAACAAATTTACTTATGATGCTGTCTACGCCTATATATATGTCGTTTATGCAGAGGGTCCCTGACTTACGAATGTCCGACTTACAAATGCCCGCCGATATGAACGGGATTAAAATTGAAATATACAGTATTTTACATACCTGATGACTCATTTTTTACTTTCATATACTTTATTTTGAAAATTTATTTCTTCTTTTGTCTTAAATTAAGCGATTTCAGATTTTTATAAGGTCTTAGGTTATGATATAAAGAGATTTTAAACATTGTTCTGTAAGTATGGTATGGTATGGTATGGTATGGTATGGTATATGTTCCGACTTACGTACAAATCCGACTTAAGAACGTCTTCAGGAACGGAACCCGGGGCCGCCTGGAGAGACACACAACCGGCCAGAAGAGAATCGACTATTGAGGAGTAATCGGACCTCTCTCCATACCCCTCACCGCCAAAGCAGCCAGCCTTGTTTCTACTGTTGGCGACAGGACCAAAAATCGACCTCTCTGACTACCACTGGACGTCCCAGGAATCCTGTTTGGGGCGACGCCCTTTGTAGGCCTCCACCTTTGGAAAACGACCACGACCGTCACTGCACTACCTCACGAGCGTTCAGGATTGTCAACCCTAGCTAGCCCTCCCCACGGTCAGAGTGAGTGACCCACAAGCCTGCTGGAGGGCAGCTATTAATTGGCAGTACTGACGTGGTTTGGAATCTTTCTCTCTTACTAAAATCCTTCCTTGCTTGCCCTGGCCGAGGCAACTGCTTTATTTAAGTATTCGTGCTAGAGCCCCTCCAGTGGCGCACACCTCACAGCTGAGTGGGATTGTGTGTGTTCATTGGGGGTCGGGGTCAAACAGGCCGATCCCATCTATAGTGACGACTGTGATCGTGCAGTCACTCCACTGTGCGGGGGTTGTCTCATGTAAAATCAGAGAAGGGCCTCCAATAACTTTCTACATGCACAATAGCAGTAAACATAAGAATAAAAGTAAAAGATAAGAAGAAATCAGTCGATAAATCTAGGCTAATTACCCTAGCATATGTCGAACTAGGTGTGCCCTTCAATAGGGTATTCAACCTGAAAGAAGGGTTCAAAGTCATTTGCTGAAATGAAAATGATGCAGACAAACTACTAACCACTAAGGCGAAACAAATCCTTGCCAAGAATAGATTAAATGTGGTCATGCCTCCCGAACTTAGAGCCAGGAGATCTGTTTTCGTAAGGAAACTAGATTCTCAAGTAGCAAGGCAAACGGCAGTCTCTCTGAAGGCAGACATTGAAAATAACAATGAAGGACTTAAAGCATAAGAATAATTAAGATCAAAGACTACACGCACGCAATGAAGATTTGTTTCGAAGAAACGGCAGACAAGGTCCTCCAGTGCGGTTTTTTAACGTGCAACATGTCGATATCCCCTCATCAAATAAAAAGGGAAAAATGCACCAGTCTCCTGACATGTTTCACATGCTATAAATATGAAGAGCATACCACAAGGGACTGCCCCGAAAAAGAAAGAAATTCTGCTCCAACTGTGCAGAGGAAGGACATGTTTCCATGCAGTGCAACAACACCAACCATGGCCATGTCCTGCCCCATCAAAAAGACCCATATCAAATATAAGCAAGAGCAGGAAGACCAACGAGAAAGGATGAGAGACCAAAGCACATATGCTGAAATAGCAAAGAGGGCCGTGAAAGAGGCAATAAAGCCAACTATTGACACCATAATCAAATTAAGTGGCACTGATCATTACAAGGTAATGGTGAGCCTGCTACGTACTCACCTCCATAACATCATAGCCCCAGGATCATATGCCGACGAACTCAATAGGATGCTTGAAATAAACAACATGCCACAAATGAACTTTCCTGAAAACCCAAACTCAGCAAACTTGTTACACGCCACCAGCTCCCCAGAGCTTACAAAACACTTCAGACAACGATTAAACACGCCCAAGGACACAGCATCACCAACAGACCAGGATAACCTACTGGAAAAAGCGGAACGACCTGGAGATTTGACTGAGAGGGCGAGAGACCCAAGACTGACACAAGGAACGGGAGCGAAAAGGAAATTAGCGGCCAGGAACAATGAAAATGAAATGGAAATCGACTTCCAACAACAACTGCCCCCCCACCCCTCCCAGTGCCTGAAGAAGCAGCAGATATAGGACTAAGATTTTATCAAACCACAAGAATACCATACTCAGCACACAGAAAACCAACTGGAAAATTAATCGAACACTAGTAACGGCTAACGAAATAGTACGGCAATACACAGACGAACGGTATGACAAAGAAACGGTATGGAACATGATTAAAAAAGGCAAAATAAAATTCGGCACAAAAGATTGATTGTAATCACGGCAGCTGAACTCAAAAGGAAATCATTGGGACCCAACGAAATGAGATCACCCCCTCAACTTCAACCTTCCAAGAAAAAGAAATAATGGTCCATCTACAACTGAAAACACTTAAAATCCTACAACACAATGTCCGTGATTGGTACACATGCAAAACATCGCTTTGTAACAATCCAGATATAATACTAATAAGTTCATACGGCGAACCCGAGAACAATAAAATCAAAATATTTTACTACGACACCCACTAATCGAACAAAAGTGGAGAAAAATATGACGGAGTGGTCTTAGCGGTGAAAAAAGATATAAAAAACATACTAATAGACAACACAGGGCGAAATAATAATCGCAACAACATACCTACCCCCAACAAGACCATCCCTCCCTATAGAAGACCTAATAAAAGTAACAAATTATAATATTCCAATGTACATCCTGGGAGATTTCAATACAAGACACCTCATTTTTATAAACGGCAACAATAACCAGATAGGCACAGCATTGGAAAGTATAATCAACACTGGCAGACTACTTCACCTGGGCCCGCACTTCACCACCTAGATGGGACCAAACGGCGTTTCAACACCCGACAAAATCCTCTGCAACAACAAAGCATTCCTTTACTATATAGAGCAAGGCCCCATCACCCCAAGCGACCACCGTCGGATAATATTAACAATTTCCACCAGCCCAATTCAAACAAAAATACCACCATGGCTCCAGATGAGCAAAACAGACCGGATGAAATATAAGGATTTATTGGAAAACTCCCCACAAATAAATCTAAAAGATGCAACACTCGAGGAAATTGACGAACAGGTAGAGAAGCGATACAACACAATAAAACAAGCAATCAACCAGACAACCCCAATAACGTCATACAGAACCCTCCCGAGTAACAAACCCAACGAAGAATTAAAGAGACTACAAGTACAATATAATAATATAAGGACATTTATAGAATAAACAGGGCCCACTAGAAAACTACTCCGTAATATAAGAGAAATCGGTCAAGGCCTACAAGATGAGTACAGGCAAACTCATAACGAAAACTGGAACAATCTAATAAAAAAACATAGACACCACAAAGGACTCAAAAAACTTCTGGCAAAACATCAGGAAGTACTTGGCACGAAAAAACAGACAATAAACTACATTAAAGACCAAAACTGACAAAAACTCTATACAGACCATGAAAAAGAAGAAGCCTTCAGAAGAGAATGGAAGAAGATCTTCAGAATATCAGAAGAAAATTAAAATTTTGACGAAGAACAAGAAGAATTAATTAAGACTGACTAAGAGAACAAAGCAATAGATTGACTCCTTACCACACAGGAAACCCAAAACGACTAGGACCCAATAAATTCATAAATCACGACGAACTACTACATTGCCGACGCAATTTTAAAGAAAAATCCTCTGGACTGAGCGGCATAACCCGAAAAATGCTATTAAACCAATGGAAGCCCTGATAAATATTTACAACTCAATCTTATCCGCTGGTTAATTTCCCGATGCCCTCAAGAGGGCAAAAACTATCTTCATTCCCAAAGAAGGCAGGGATCCAAAACAAATAATAAACTACAGACTTATATCCTCACTGGAAATAACCGGGACACTCTTGGAACGCATACTAAATAACAGACTAAAAAAGTTCCTGGCTAAACACAACAAACACAACCCAAGACAATACGGCTTTTGAAGAGGTAGAGGAACCCAAACGGCAATGACAATAATAACAGAAATCATAGCTAAAGAAAAACAGCAAGGAAACCAAGTAAGCATAGTCTTAAGAGAGGTAGCAAAGGCCTTTGATAAAGTGTGGCACGACGGACTAACAATTAAGATACTAAAACTAGACCTACCTGCAGAAAAAGAAAGAATCCTATGTGACTACCTCCAAAACAGGACAGCACAGCTACAAATTGACAACCATTTAGGTCTACCCTTCGACCAAGAAAGCGGAGTACCCCAGGGAGGCGTCCTATCCCCAACACTATTCTCCATATATACGAGCAACTTACCTGAACCAACGCAACATAGCGAGCACATTATCTTTGTCGATGACATCACACAAATCATATCATATCTCGGAAAATCAGAAACAATGATGGCACTCCATACGGACTTAATAAAAAATAATATAAATGACTATGAAAAGAAATGGAAAATACGGACAAACATCAACAAATTTAAAATCATACCAATTGCCAAGAAAAAGGTCGTAATTTACTCATACACCAACGAAGGCAGCATCTTGGGACTGAAAATCACAAAAATATGGTTACCAGAGCTTCATCAGCAAAAAAGTCCACACTCTACGCAACAAACTCTCAAAAATAAGAAAATGTAAAAATCTGAACATACCAAACACAAAAAAAAAAAAAATATATACGGCACTAATAAAATCAGTAATGTGCTACCCGCCTGTACCAACCAACTCATTCAGTGCAACGAGAATCAAGGAACTTCAAATGGTAAAAAATAAAAGCCTAAGATTCATATTTAACATCAGTTTCGTAGAAAGAGTAACAAACGAAGAACTCCATAGAAGAACCAACATCAACGCAGTAAACATCGACACCTACAACCAAGCAAAAATAAAATGGGAACAGTACTAGAGTTAGATTCAGATACTGTAGTTAACTGGTTCGACAACGAACCATTAAGAAGAGAAGAGCACGCTTGGTTCAGATTAAGCAGAATAAGAGTAAACAATCCACCACCAGTACCAAAAACAACTGAAAATCATCAAATTTAATACAAAAACAAAAAAGAATTGCATAGCCAATAAATGCCGTACCTTCAAGTCAAGCTTCAATCTTTCAATTAAACAATAGGACCACCTCCTTGCGAACAAAAGTAACATGTTTGATCCTACACCTCCCTACTATAAACAAAAAGCTTCAATTCTCTAGAACATAAAAATGTTTCATTAAAAAGATGAGTGACCAAAGGACACTATTCCTGACCTCTCCAACCCTTGTCTTCTTGCCCCTTCCTTCCACTCTTATTAAAACAAAAGATACGTTGCTCAACTAGCTCCACAAGAACCTGGCTAGAGGTCGTCACCCCTTCCTTGGAACAATTTCTACTGCAAAAATAAGCATATTTTTAACTAATCACGCAAGATGTAAGCTCAAATATAATTATTATAACCTAGCATATCTGGTTGAGCCCGGATGCTGTTAATCTCTTAATTTCCTTCAATTTTCTTCCCTCTTTTACTTTAATCTTAAACCAATCCCCTCCCTCCTCCCAATTGCCGCCAAGTACTTCCAATCCTAATCCCTGCCCTTCCACCCAGCATTACAAGCAATAGCCTTCTACCTTATCTACATGTTCCCTCCCTTAGCCGTTGATTCTTGATGAGTTAATGGGGCTCGAACATGTAAAAGTTTATGGGGTTTTTAGTAGCAAAAACGTAATTGTCTTTTCTTAATTTATTAGGAAAATATTTTATATACAATTCCAAGTGTATGTATCACCGTAATTTAATCACTGTAGCTATCAGTGTTAAATGAGGACGGAGGCTATCTTATAGTAGCTCTACTAAATACGTCCGATTGATGTGAAAGTGGGAGTGATCTGACTCGCTAGCCGGCTTCTATTAACTGACCTAACATTTTAGGGCTACGCCTCAAGGGTCGAACCTACCCCTCACGTGATGTGAGCATCTCACCTCATAGCCAGTGGAAAGTTACAGGGGGTGATATTATATTAGCTTAATGTACTACCCCACTAATACATACAGGGTACAGACGTCAAGTCAAGTCATGAAGGGCATTCTGCTCCAAGCTCTCAAACCGACAAGACCTCCTCTCAACAAGTTCCTCTACAACACTGCAATTCCCCAGCATCTTACTGCACTGTGCATACAATATACTGTACGTAACGAAAACGCCATTGTGAGTTTCCATTCTCACCTCCAACCTGAGTGCGAGATCTCCTTTATGTACGTGTGTATGTGGTCCTAAGAAAGAGAAAATTGACACATAAGAAAGAGAACTTTGACTACTGCACCACATACACTACGCTACAATTGGTGATCCACGGAGTGATGCACTCACACAGGATGGATGAGAAACGGATCTCTCTCCCAGACTTCAATCACAACATCGAGGACTGGAAAATTCACGTGGAGACAGCTCTCACCGGCTCAACAGCTACAGACGAGCAGAAGTACGTGATTAGTTTAATTAAGTTGCTAAATTATGTCTGTATGATTCTTGACTGGTGTGAGTATTGAGGGTGTGGTAATGTTCGGTGAGTGGTCTTGGGTATGTTGTGTTCCATGGCCTGGCTGACGTGCTCGTACCATGTGTCCAGTGATTGGTCTATTAGAGAAGTGTGCCTGTTGTGTAATTGTATGGGTTGCGGATTATTTAATTCTTGTTTGAAGTTTTCCCAGTTAGCCCGGTTATAGTTGAATCTTAGCCTGGCCGGGATCTGTATTGGGGCTGTGGAGAGTGTGGCTATGATAGGGAGATGATCACTAGTGGATATTGGGCCGGGTTCGAGTAGTATGTTTAGGTGGTGGTGTTGATTTGTTAACACGATATCTGGGTATCCTGTGTGGCCTGCTCTAATGTACGGGGGGAATTCCGGTCTGAGGTGTACCACGATGCCGTGGCTCACTAGTGTGTTCAGGACCCGGCCTACTGCGTTGTTGGTATGGTGTGCTAGTATGCGGTGTCTAGCGTTGAGATCACCCAGAAAGTATGTCTGTTATTGGAAAGATGGGTCGTCTTGGAGGGAGGTAGCAGGTGCCGATAATGATTGGACCCGTTGTGCTGTTAATTTCAATTGCCAGAAAGTTTTCTTGAAATGTATCATCGACTTTATGTTTTATACTTCTTTTAATTGCTATGGCTATTCCACCTTGTAACGGATTTTGGCTGTTTTCTTTGGTATACTGTGTAATTGAATATTTTGATTTTATTTGAATTACTCTTGCCGTGAGAATTTGATATGATGACGTCTGGGTCTAGGGTACGATGTATGTGTATAATTCGTGAGCTCTTGGTGTGGTCCAGGTCGGTACAATTATTTTAAGTCTGTTGATTATGGATGATGTCTCGAGCTTGTTTGCGGCATTTTAGATAATCGATGTTTTCCTGAAGACCTCCTCTCCGTATGCAGGCCGAGGCGAATTTTCCTGTATTTGGATTGCTCCACCTTTTCTATTCCATTATATTTGGTCAGGATTCTTCCTCTCTTTATTAATGTTTCTATATGGTGATCTTCCATATTCGTATCTGTATATGTATATTTTACTTTTCCTTCCCTTATCTCCGCCAGTAGTCTCTCGGTTGAGACTATTTGGGGGGCTGAGCAGGTGTAAAACCTGATACCGGTTTCCTCCCCGAGGTCCTGATCCTTAGTCAGTTTTCTTGGTGACGGTGGTGGAGCCACAATTCCCATTTTGCTCTTCTTAGGGGTGCTATATATGAACGCTTGTTCAGGTTGTATAACAGGTTCATGTTGTAAAATGGGTTCCTGTTCCTCTTTGTCTTCTTCCATTCCCCCTTCGTTACTTTCTGATTCGGGGGATTTGTCGGTAGTGGCTTGTGATTGGGTGACATGCGCCTGACTGGTGGTTTCCGCTGGATTATAGATCAGGTTGAAGATTTCTGATGAGGGGACGTCGTTGGGGAATTCCATGTCTGGGAGGTTATTTGCCGCAAACATTTCCTTTACCCTTTTAGCAAACATCCTGGTTCGGCAATATTCAAGAGGTGTGCGTGTATTATTGCCGTCATGATTTTAACCGACAGTTGACTTCCCAGGTTGAGCACTATAGGTTGTTGAGCTGAGGGTTGTGAGGCTACCTTTTCAAGGACTTTAGTTGTTTCCTTTGTTAATTTGGTTACAGCCGAGTAGGTCCTGTTTTGCTTTTCCTGTGCTCTTTCCTTTTCAATTTTCCTCCTTTCTTTTGCGATCTCTTTCCTTGCTGGACAGCGTGCTGCCAGTGTTCTGTGGTCCCTGTGGTGGGATGTATATCCTAGACAAGGTCCTTCAAACTCCAATAGCACGAGCAGTAGATATATTTCATAAGTAGTACATGACTTGGCAGGATAACCGACAGGTACAGAAAAACAGGGACACGCAAAAAGGACTCCGTATCGTAGCCAGGCCGAAGCCGATCTGACGGAAGTTAGCTAGCTAGGCAGGGAGAGTTGCTAGACATTACTAGGACAATAAATGCGGTCTTCTAGTTACTTGACTAGCACGGTACAGACATAGTACATCGGGACATAGTAAGTGAACATAGGCATTAGACATAAGCATAGATATCAGACATGCTATAATAATATAGTGTAATACAGACATGGGAATAAATGGTACAATGAATGGTAACGGAGTCCTGCCGTCAGGCGTCTTCACATATCTTGGTATTCACACATCTATACACCTCCCTCCCCCTTTACGCTCGTACTGCAATCTCGAGCGGCTACGGACTCCTTTTCCATGAGTCGGGGGGAGCGGCGAGGGACAATGGGAGGATCAACTGACGACCTTCGTTCCTGGTCTGGGCAAGGGGGCACAGGGGACGGGGAGGAAGGTTCGTCACTGGAGGATGGCACTGGGCGGAGATGGCGTCTGTTTCGCCACCATACACGACCACTGGGGAGGCGGACTTGGTAAGAACGGGACTCCCCACGGCCCATGACGACCCCGACCTTGTCCCAGCGGTGTGACGTCGGATCCTGGATTCGTACTTGCTGGCCGACAGTCAACCTGGGAAGGGGGCGGGCGTGGGCATCATAGTGGCTTGTCACTTGGGCCATCCGGGCAGCCTCACGGCGGTCACACTCGTCCGCCTTGATCTGCCATTCATCTAAGAAGGACTGGGGGTGGGCAGGCACACAAGTACGAAGGGGGCGGCCATACAACACCTGGGCAGGAGAGCGTTCGGCAGGGGTAGGGGTGTTATGGAGTTCCAGTAGGCCCCTGTCGAACTCCTCGCAGTCCAGGTTCCCCGTCGGTGCTGTCTTGAGGATGAGGTATTTTGCGGACTTTACCGCTGCCTCGGCGTGGCCATTCGCCTGCGGGTAATGAGGGAGGTGACGATGTGGTGGACGCCCCAGCGTTCGGCGAAGCTCTTGAACTCGTGGCTATTGAACGGGGGCCCACCGTCGGTTCGGAGGCGGAGAGGCACTCCGACTTTCCGGAAGAAGCAACAGAACATGCGGATGACCCTGAAAGAGGTGGTGTCCCGATCACAGGGAACCACCACGGGCCATCCAGAGAGCCTGTCGGCGACCACCAGGAAAGACTTTCCGGCCACATGAAAGAAGTCGGCGGACACGGACTCAAAGGGCCGCTTCGGGAGGTCATTGCACAGGTACGGCTCTTGTTGCTGGCTGGGCTGGAGTTGCTGGCAAGGCTCACAGGCCTCTACCGTGCTCTTAATATCGGCGTCAATACCAGGCCAGAAGACGGTCTGACGGGCTCTGCGCCTGGTGGCTTCAACGCCGCGGTGGCTGTCATGGAGGCGGGATAAGGTGCGCCGGCAGAGGGCAGCGGGAACGACGATCCTGGGGCCGTACAACACCAGCTCGCCGTCCGCATAGAGGCTATCCCTTATCTTCCAGAAGGGGAGGGCAGAGGCGTGAATGTCGTAGCGGTTGGTGGGGAATCCAGCGGAGACGTAGTCGAGGAGTTGGACGTATGCCGGGCCTTGAGCGGCGGCGATGCGAAGCTCCTGGAGAGTCCTATCGTCTTTGATGGAGGGCGTCGTCGTCGTCTTGTCAGCAAGAGAAGTGGCTGTGTGTGTCACTAAAGACCGAACGTGAGCCGCGGCCGTGGTACAGTCGACTTCATCTTCAGGTGTGGGGCGACTAACAGGGGCTTGGGAGAGGGCGTCTGGTATGCACAGAAGCTTACCGGCGCGCCACACAGCTGTAAAGACGTAGGGGGCGGTCTTCTCTTTGAGACGTTGGAGGCGAGGATTTTCGATGGCATCCAACGTGTAGTGATTGAGGATGGGTATGAGCGGGCGATGGTCCATCATGAGGGTGAAATGCCCAAGGCCGAACAGGTAAAGGCGGCACTTGGCCATAGCCCAGGCGACTGCCACCATCTCTAGTTCAATGGTGGCGTATCTGGTCTCCGTGTCGGTCAAAAACCTGGAGCCACACTGAACTAAGCGCAGTCTACCCTGGCCGTGATCTTGAAGGAGGGCATATCCGAGGCCGTATAGACGGGAGGCGTCGGTCTGGAGGACCACTGGTAAGGACGGGTCGAAGGGTGCCAAGACTGGTGGTGACAGCAACGCCTTCTTAACATTCCTGAACGCTAGGTCGTGGTCAGGAGTCCAGAGGAAAGAGCGCTTGGGGCTCATAAGGGGGCGTAGAGATTGGGCTGATGTGGCGATTTTAGGGGAGAAGTCGGCCAGCTGATTTACCAGGCCCATAAACGAGCGAAGGTCGGTCAGGTTCGCTGGAGTAGGAAAGTCCCTGATGGCCTTGACCTTCTCCTCATCAGCTGAGATCCCCTTTGGCGAGATGTTGTAGCCGCAGTAGTTAACTTGGGAGGCGGTGACCACAAATTTATCTTTGTTCAGGGTGATACCATGGGCACGACATCTTGTGAGCATCAGATGAACTCGGTTCAAGTGGGCCGGGAGATCATCGTCGAAGAGCAGGATGTCATCTACGACCTTCACGCAGTTGGTGACACCCTGCAGAGCCATATCCCCACGGAGGCAGTACGCATCCCCCGTTGCTGCGAAGCCCATGGGTCCGCGGCAGTGTTGGAAGCGGCCGTGGGGCGTGATGAATTGTAGTGAGGTGGCGATCTTCTTCCGCCAGGTCAACTTGCCAGTACCCATGTAGTGCATCCGCCGTGGTAAAGAACTATGCAGACGGGGTGACGCTGCGGACTGCTTGAATGGGCATAGGCGATGGATGGGCGGGACCGGAGACCTGCGAGTTGAGATGGGTGAGGTCCACTGTGATGCGAACACCTACAGGCTTGGGTGCCAAGACCATAGGGTGGCACCACTCGGAGGGCTCCTCACCGGCGTGTCTGATGATCTCCTGCTGCACCAGAGAATCGAGCTCCGCTTTCACCTTGTCCCGTAGGGCAAAGGGGATAGGTCTGGGTGTGTGGGTGGCGAAAGGCGTCGCGCCAGGCTTGAGGTGGATTCTCATCGGGGGGGCCTGTCATCTTCTTGAGCGGCGTCTTCTGGAGGTCGGACTTGGAGACAAGGACGTCGCTGAACTGACGAAGAAAAAACTCCGGGGCGGCAGCAGGTGTGGTCATGGTTGAAACAGGTATCTCTGCACACCTGTTCAGGTGTGTCACAGCGAGGATGGGCTTTGGGAACTCGGATGAGACGGTGGCCAAGTCCTGACAATGGCCACATGACAAGAGAGGGGTTTGGATGCCCTCATGGACGTGGACTGTGGCAAGTCAAGACTTGGGACCGAGCTGTAGTGTTGCCTTGAAGCAACCCAAAGGTGGAGACATCGGGGACCCGTCCGCTGTGAGCACGTCTTTCATGGCTGTGGGTGACAGGCTACTCCTGGGAATGTTGAGGGCGTCCAGGTGTGTTGGTCCAATCACCGTGATGTCCGCGCCCGTGTCAGGTATCATCAGGAGGTTGGAAGAGTTGGCACCATAGGACAGACGAACATTGACGGGCTTGGGGGACCTGTCACTCGAGGCATCATCTATGCGTCGGCATCCTTTGTTGTTCTTGGGAGACGGTGGTGTGGACGTTCTGCCGGGCTGTGAAGAGACGTTTTGACCTGGAGATGGAGGCTTCTTGGTGGACCTGCAACACTTGGCGAAGTGTCCTTGCTTGTTGCAAGCGTTGCATGAGACCTTGTTGGCAGGACATCGAGTTGTGCGGGGCCAATGGCCTTGAAACCCGCAGTTTCGACATTTACTATCAGTCACAGGGCACTTTCCTGGACCGTGCTGGCGCTGAATGTTTCTGCAGGATTCGGGAGAAGAAACTGGTGACTGTGACGGTGGCTGTGGAGAGGACGCCGTCTGCATCTGGCGTTGCTTGTAGGTGGAGACGGCGTGAACTTGAGACGGCGATGAGTGTATAGCTGAGGCAGCCTCTCTTGTGGCCTCATACGACCTGCAACAGGTGACGAAGTCGGTGCAGGAAGACGCGGCGTCGAGGGTGAGGAGTTTCTGAAGCAGGTCCTCGTCACATACACCCATCAGCAAGATCATCTTGAGCTGGATCTCAGCACAGGTTACAGTATCGCCTGTACATAGGTCCACCTCGGCTGCCAGGTCCTTAAGTCGTGCGTAGAAGTCTGAGAATGATTCCCTAGAAGCTTAGTTGCAGGATAGCAGTTCCCTACGACGCAAAGCTTCATTGCGGAGGCCTCGGAAATGACTCTGCAAGGCGTTTAAAACCTCTGTCACTGACATGGGGAAGTCAGGGGGAATGGCTAGCGTGTGCTCTAGGAGGCGTTGAACATTGAGGGAAATGTACGATCTTAATTGGATGAGTTGTTTATGAGGGGGCATTCGGTTGAGGTCAGACATAACAGCAAAGTCTTCGAAACGACGTCGCCATTGATGGTATACTTGATATGTTGCATCAGATTGAAGAGGTGGGGGGCTGGAAACTGAAGACTTGCTGTGCAGGGGTGTACTCGAGACGGCAGGCGGTGGAGGAGGCACGGAGAGGTCGACGAGAGTTGAGACTGGAGCAGGTGGTTGAGAAGGCACTGAGGCATACCCAAGGGGGATAGGTGACGTGTGAGGAGGCGTTGTCTGAAGGATAGATGAAGAGGCTGAAGCTGGCGAATTGGTTGTGGCAGCTGGTGAAGTCGTCCTCGTTGCCAGCAATTCCAATAGTTCCAGGAATTTGCAGTTATCAGCTTGGTGTTGTTGTTGGAGTTGAAGACGGTAAGCTGATTCCTCTGACTGTCTTGACAATTCCTCTTGACGTCGTTTTTCTCCCTCTAACACTGGTCTACAAAAAAATATTTTTTTTTCTGGCATGAAACCTTTCAACTGTTTTTTACTAACTTTAAGGTGCTGAATCCAAATCTGATCTCAGATTTGCTCCATCACGTAACGTGCCAGAATTTACTGAGCTACCAGAGATTGAGGATATAGACCGGAATTCACCTGTTTCTACTGAAGATGATGAAGAGACTGATCTTTTCAAGCCATCTGGTGAAGATTGTGAAAAGCCAACGTTGTTTACTCAGTCAGAATTGAATGATCTGGTCAGAGATCTAAATTTGCCAAAACAGTCTGCTGAATTGTTAGCTTCCAGGCTTCAAGAGAAACGACTCATAAAACCTGGCACGTGTGTCTCCTTTTATCGCAACAGAGAAGAGCAACTGCGGAAGTACTTTCATTCATATGACCAGCTTGTTTTTTGTACGATGTAGAAGGACTTCTTCTCTCCATGGGACTACCAGCATATGATAGTAAGGATTGGAGACTTTTTATTGACAGTTCTAAAAGGAGCTTGAAATGTGTTCTTCTTCATAACGGAAACAAGTATGGTTCAATTCCAATCGGACATTCTGTACAAATTAAAGACGAGTATGAAAACATTAAGACTGTTCTAGAGAGGTTGCAATACCATGCTCATGAATGGTTAATTTGTGTTGACTTGAAAATAGTAAACTTTCTATTGGGCCAGCAAGGAGGGTACACAAAATACCCCTGTTTTCTGTGCTACTGGGACAGCAGGGCTACAGCAGACCATTGGGTGAAAAAGAATTGGCCACCAAGACATAGTTTGACGCCTGGTGACAAGAATGTCATTAACGATCCTCTGGTTGACAGGAAAAACATTGTCCTTCCTCCTCTGCACATAAAACTTGGTATCATGAAGCAATTCGTCAAGGCTCTTGATCATAGTGGAGAGTGTTTCAGATATATATGCTCAACCTTTCCAAGTCTTAGCGACGAGAAGAAAAAGGCAGGGATTTTTGATGGACCTCAAATAAGAACACTACTCAGAGATCCACACTTCCTTGCAACAATGACTGAGGCACAGGCAAGAACTTGGAATGCTTTCTCTAATGTGGTGCGGAACTTCTTAGGGAACAAGAAAGCGGACAACTATCAAGAAATTGTGGAAGAGCTGCTCTTGAGTTTACAAGCACTTGGATGCAGAATGAGTATCAAGGTTCACTACTTACACAGTCACTTGGACGAGTTTCCAGAAAATCTGGGAGAAGTGAGCGAGGAGCAAGAGGAGCGCTTTCATCAAGACATTAAAGTAATGGAAGAACGTTACCAAGGTCGATGGGACTCGAACATGATGGCGGACTACTGCTGGAGTTTGATGAGAGACATTCCAGAAGCTGTACATAAGAGATCGGCCAAAAAGAGGAAGTTTATGTAACTGTAACTTGATCTTAATACTTGCACTATTTCTACCGTACATTAATTGTTTTTTTCACCCTTCAATGATACATTTAAATATTATATGTGCATTAACTTTCCAATTTGATATTAAAAATTTTTGGTTATAGAAAAATACAAATTATAATGTTGAAAAAATTTATGTATACATGTTTAAACAGTCAATTTTGATCCAAAAGTTTACGTTTCCCAGCAAAAGTGCAATATTGTATATCTCAAAAACCTGATGTGATAGACAAAAACCAAAGTCATATTTGGATTCTGCACCCCAAATTTACTTAAAATCCGTTTAATAACCTTGTGCCAGAAAAATTGTGTTGACCGGTGTGACGTCTTTGGGCTTCCTTCTCTTGGGAAACTTGTAGGAAGTGAATTAACTGACGTATATCCTGGCTCCCATCCTTTGAATTTGGCGCGCCCGGCGTGTGAGGCTTCAACTTCCTCATAATCCTCATTTGAATTCCCCAGCAAATCGTCTTAGTCGGACATCTCGTGTTTGGTATGGTTGCGATGGGAAAGACAAGGAGAATAAGGTGAAGTGCTATGTTTTCGTCAATGCACTTGCCTAAGTGCAGGAACTGGCGGGCAAGTAAAAGAGTATTGACTGTAATATTTGTGAAGTGAGTGGAGGCGGCTGGCGGCGGTGATACTGGTCTCTGTATTCCTCCGCGCCCGGGCGAGATGTCGGTGATGATTCAGTCGAGGGGAGGCAGTGGCTTGCGGGCCGGCGTAGACGGAGGATGTATGCTGGAAGTGCTGTCTTGGAAACTGGGCTGAAGGGGTTTCTGCTACCTGCAGGGCCCCAGAAACAAAGCAAAACAGACATCAAAGGCACTGCACTTCACTTAGGGCACTTCACAAGGTCACAAAGCACTTTAAATCAGGGGCACTGTAGAGTATATCTTCTGGGCGGGAAACAGATGAGGCCGGCTCTTGAGACTTGTCAACTGTCGTGTTGGAGCTAATCACTGCGCCATGTGGTGGGATGTATATCCTAGACAAGGTCCTTCAAACTCCAATAGCACGAGCAGTAGATATATTCCATAAGTAGTACAAGACTTGGCAGGATAACCGACAGGTACAGAAAAACAGGGACAAGCAAAAAGGACTCCGTACCCTAGCCAGGCCGAAGCCGATCTGACGGAAGTTAGCTAGCTAGGCAGGGAGAGTTGCTAGACATTACTAGGACAATAAATGAGGTCTTCTAGTTATTTGACTAGCGCGGTACAGACATAGTACATCGAGACATAGTAAGTGAACATAGGCATTAGACATAAGCATAGATATCAGACATGCTATAATAATATAGTGTAATACAGACATGTGAATAAATGGTACAATGAATGGTAACAGAGTCCTGCCGTCAGGCGTGTTCACATATCTTGGTATTCACACATCTATACAGTCCCCTTGGCAGTTCAGGCACCTAGGAGTTACACTGCTCTTGCACTCCCGGAATGTATGTCCCTCCTCACCCCATTCGGAGCAGTATTTCGTGTTTTTGTTAGGGCAGTCCGTGGCTAAGTGGGTATATTTGTAGCAGTTCCAGCAAGGCGTGATGGGAACAAATTCTTCCTGTTCAACTAGGTTGCTACCTATATGGTAGTAGAAGAGACAGAATCCTTCCTGTATTGCTTTTTGTGCCATTCCTATGTCCTGAAACCTAATTTTCAGCATAGATGGTAGTTTAGGTAGTTTAACTTCCTCCTCTACTTTGGCCCATTGATTTCTTTGTTCCAGGTCTAGTTTCAATTGTTGTTCGCTAGATTCTTTTAACTACTACAGTCTTCCTGGCTCTTAGTTGTGGTGGGATTACTACTTCGAATCGCTGCTTCTTCAACTCCTGTATGCTGTCGTTCGATAGTAGGGAGTCAACGTCTTCTTCAGTCAGGCAGAGGGCGATGAATGAATACTTGGTAGAAAAAAGGCTCGTGATCTTTATTAGTAGTTTTGCGCCGAGCAGTTCGGCTAGAGAGGTCTTCCGTGGTTCGGTTACATCCCCATCAAGGGAGCGTATCCTTACCATATGTGCCCTCATTGTAGAGGGGGCAAGGTGAACAAGCCACCTTTTGAAATACGATAGGTAGCCTACCTAGTCTGGGTGAGTTAACCTACCACAGGAATTATAACACCTCCCACCGCCTTTTGTCGGTCGAATGGTCGAAAGGTAGTTCCCGGGTATCTCTCCCAGAGCCCCGTCAGGGGAGCCTACTTCCCTAGTGGGTATTTAATCTGCTCACTTATAGGCGTAAGCCCTAGTGTACCAGGTAACGTTCTTCCATTACTTTAATGTCTTGATGAAAGCGCTCCTCTTGCTCCTCGCTCACTTCTCCCAGATTTTCTGGAAACTCGTCCAAGTGACTGTGTAAGTAGTGAACCTTGATACTCATTCTGCATCCAAGTGCTTGTAAACTCAAGAGCAGCTCTTCCACAATTTCTTGATAGTTGTCCGCTTTCTTGTTCCCTAAGAAGTTCCGCACCACATTAGAGAAAGCATTCCAAGTTCTTGCCTGTGCCTCAGTCATTGTTGCAAGGAAGTGTGGATCTCTGAGTAGTGTTCTTATTTGAGGTCCATCAAAAATCCCTGCCTTTTTCTTCTCGTCGCTAAGACTTGGAAAGGTTGAGCATATATATCTGAAACACTCTCCACTATGATCAAGAGCCTTGACGAATTGCTTCATGATACCAAGTTTTATGTGCAGAGGAGGAAGGACAATGTTTTTCCTGTCAACCAGAGGATCGTTAATGACATTCTTGTCACCAGGCGTCAAACTATGTCTTGGTGGCCAATTCTTTTTCACCCAATGGTCTGCTGTAGCCCTGCTGTCCCAGTAGCACAGAAAACAGGGGTATTTTGTGTACCCTCCTTGCTGGCCCAATAGAAAGTTTACTATTTTCAAGTCAACACAAATTAACCATTCATGAGCATGGTATTGCAACCTCTCTAGAACAGTCTTAATGTTTTCATACTCGTCTTTAATTTGTACAGAATGTCCGATTGGAATTGAACCATACTTGTTTCCGTTATGAAGAAGAACACATTTCAAGCTCCTTTTAGAACTGTCAATAAAAAGTCTCCAATCCTTACTATCATATGCTGGTAGTCCCATGGAGAGAAGAAGTCCTTCTACATCGTACAAAAAACAAGCTGGTCATATGAATGAAAGTACTTCCGCAGTTGCTCTTCTCTGTTGCGATAAAAGGAGACACACGTGCCAGGTTTTATGAGTCGTTTCTCTTGAAGCCTGGAAGCTAACAATTCAGCAGACTGTTTTGGCAAATTTAGATCTCTGACCAGATCATTCAATTCTGACTGAGTAAACAACGTTGGCTTTTCACAATCTTCACCAGATGGCTTGAAAAGATCAGTCTCTTCATCATCTTCAGTAGAAACAGGTGAATTCCGGTCTATATCCTCAATCTCTGGTAGCTCAGTAAATTCTGGCACGTTACGTGATGGAGCAAATCTGAGATCAGATTTGGATTCAGCACCTTAAAGTTAGTAAAAAACAGTTGAAAGGTTTCATGCCAGAAAAAAAAATATTTTTTTGTAGACCAGTGTTAGAGGGAGAAAAACGACGTCAAGAGGAATTGTCAAGACAGTCAGAGGAATCAGCTTACCGTCTTCAACTCCAACAACAACACCAAGCTGATAACTGCAAATTCCTGGAACTATTGGAATTGCTGGCAACGAGGACGACTTCACCAGCTGCCACAACCAATTCGCCAGCTTCAGCCTCTTCATCTATCCTTCAGACAACGCCTCCTCACACGTCACCTATCCCCCTTGGGTATGCCTCAGTGCCTTCTCAACCACCTGCTCCAGTCTCAACTCTCGTCGACCTCTCCGTGCCTCCTCCACCGCCTGCCGTCTCGAGTACACCCCTGCACAGCAAGTCTTCAGTTTCCAGCCCCCCACCTCTTCAATCTGATGCAACATATCAAGTATACCATCAATGGCGACGTCGTTTCGAAGACTTTGCTGTTATGTCTGACCTCAACCGAATGCCCCCTCATAAACAACTCATCCAATTAAGATCGTACATTTCCCTCAATGTTCAACGCCTCCTAGAGCACACGCTAGCCATTCCCCCTGACTTCCCCATGTCAGTGACAGAGGTTTTAAACGCCTTGCAGAGTCATTTCCGAGGCCTCCGCAATGAAGCTTTGCGTCGTAGGGAACTGCTATCCTGCAACTAAGCTTCTAGGGAATCATTCTCAGACTTCTACGCACGACTTAAGGACCTGGCAGCCGAGGTGGACCTATGTACAGGCGATACTGTAACCTGTGCTGAGATCCAGCTCAAGATGATCTTGCTGATGGGTGTATGTGACGAGGACCTGCTTCAGAAACTCCTCACCCTCGACGCCGCGTCTTCCTGCACCGACTTCGTCACCTGTTGCAGGTCGTATGAGGCCACAAGAGAGGCTGCCTCAGCTATACACTCATCGCCGTCTCAAGTTCACGCCGTCTCCACCTACAAGCAACGCCAGATGCAGACGGCGTCCTCTCCACAGCCACCGTCACAGTCACCAGTTTCTTCTCCCGAATCCTGCAGAAACATTCAGCGCCAGCACGGTCCAGGAAAGTGCCCTGTGACTGATAGTAAATGTCGAAACTGCGGGTTTCAAGGCCATTGGCCCCGCACAACTCGATGTCCTGCCAACAAGGTCTCATGCAACGCTTGCAACAAGCAAGGACACTTCGCCAAGTGTTGCAGGTCCACCAAGAAGCCTCCATCTCCAGGTCAAAACGTCTCTTCACAGCCCGGCAGAACGTCCACACCACCGTCTCCCAAGAACAACAAAGGATGCCGACGCATAGATGATGCCTCGAGTGACAGGTCCCCCAAGCCCGTCAATGTTCGTCTGTCCTATGGTGCCAACTCTTCCAACCTCCTGATGATACCTGACACGGGCGCGGACATCACGGTGATTGGACCAACACACCTGGACGCCCTCAACATTCCCAGGAGTAGCCTGTCACCCACAGCCATGAAAGACGTGCTCACAGCGGACGGGTCCCCGATGTCTCCACCTTTGGGTTGCTTCAAGGCAACACTACAGCTCGGTCCCAAGTCTTGACTTGCCACAGTCCACGTCCATGAGGGCATCCAAACCCCTCTCTTGTCATGTGGCCATTGTCAGGACTTGGCCACCGTCTCATCCGAGTTCCCAAAGCCCATCCTCGCTGTGACACACCTGAACAGGTGTGCAGAGATACCTGTTTCAACCATGACCACACCTGCTGCCGCCCCGGAGTTTTTTCTTCGTCAGTTCAGCGACGTCCTTGTCTCCAAGTCCGACCTCCAGAAGACGCCGCTCAAGAAGATGACAGGCCCCCCCGATGAGAATCCACCTCAAGCCTGGCGCGACGCCTTTCGCCACCCACACACCCAGACCTATCCCCTTTGCCCTACGGGACAAGGTGAAGGCGGAGCTCGATTCTCTGGTGCAGCAGGAGATCATCAGACACGCCGGTGAGGAGCCCTCCGAGTGGTGCCACCCTATGGTCTTGGCACCCAAGCCTGTAGGTGTTCGCATCACAGTGGACCTCACCCATCTCAACTCGCAGGTCTCCGGTCCCGCCCATCCATCGCCTATGCCCATTCAAGCAGTCCGCAGCGTCACCCCGTCTGCATAGTTCTTTACCACGGCGGATGCACTACATGGGTACTGGCAAGTTGACCTGGCGGAAGAAGATCGCCACCTCACTACAATTCATCACGCCCCACGGCCGCTTCCAACACTGCCGCGGACCCATGGGCTTCGCAGCAACGGGGGATGCGTACTGCCTCCGTGGGGATATGGCTCTGCAGGGTGTCACCAACTGCGTGAAGGTCGTAGATGACATCCTGCTCTTCGACGATGATCTCCCGGCCCACTTGAACCGAGTTCATCTGATGCTCACAAGATGTCGTGCCCATGGTATCACCCTGAACAAAGATAAATTTGTGGTCACCGCCTCCCAAGTTAACTACTGCGGCTACAACATCTCGCCAAAGGGGATCTCAGCTGATGAGGAGAAGGTCAAGGCCATCAGGGACTTTCCTACTCCAGCGAACCTGACCGACCTTCGCTCGTTTATGGGCCTGGTAAATCAGCTGGCCGACTTCTCCCCTAAAATCGCCACATCAGCCCAATCTCTACGCCCCCTTATGAGCCCCAAGCGCTCTTTCCTCTGGACTCCTGACCACGACCTAGCGTTCAGGAATGTTAAGAAGGCGTTGCTGTCACCACCAGTCTTGGCACCCTTCGACCCGTCCTTACCAGTGGTCCTCCAGACCGACGCCTCCCGTCTATACGGCCTCGGATATGCCCTCCTTCAAGATCACGGCCAGGGTAGACTGCGCTTAGTTCAGTGTGGCTCCAGGTTTTTGACCGACACGGAGACCAGATACGCCACCATTGAACTAGAGATGGTGGCAGTCGCCTGGGCTATGGCCAAGTGCCGCCTTTACCTGTTCGGCCTTGGGCATTTCACCCTCATGATGGACCATCGCCCGCTCATACCCATCCTCAATCACTACACGTTGGATGCCATCGAAAATCCTCGCCTCCAACGTCTCAAAGAGAAGACCGCCCCCTACGTCTTTACAGCTGTGTGGCGCGCCGGTAAGCTTCTGTGCATACCAGACGCCCTCTCCCAAGCCCCTGTTAGTCGCCCCACACCTGAAGATGAAGTCGACTGTACCACGGCCGCGGCTCACGTTCGGTCTTTAGTGACACACACAGCCACTTCTCTTGCTGACAAGACGACGACGACGCCCTCCATCAAAGACGATAGGACTCTCCAGGAGCTTCGCATCGCCGCCGCTCAAGGCCCGGCATACGTCCAACTCCTCGACTACGTCTCCGCTGGATTCCCCACCAACCGCTACGACATTCACGCCTCTGCCCTCCCCTTCTGGAAGATAAGGGATAGCCTCTATGCGGACGGCGAGCTGGTGTTGTACGGCCCCAGGATCGTCGTTCCCGCTGCCCTCTGCCGGCGCACCTTATCCCGCCTCCATGACAGCCACCGCGGCGTTGAAGCCACCAGGCGCAGAGCCCGTCAGACCGTCTTCTGGCCTGGTATTGACGCCGATATTAAGAGCACGGTAGAGGCCTGTGAGCCTTGCCAGCAACTCCAGCCCAGCCAGCAACAAGAGCCGTACCTGTGCAATGACCTCCCGAAGCGGCCCTTTGAGTCCGTGTCCGCCGACTTCTTTCATGTGGCCGGAAAGTCTTTCCTGGTGGTCGCCGACAGGCTCTCTGGATGGCCCGTGGTGGTTCCCTGTGATCGGGACACCACCTCTTTCAGGGTCATCCGCATGTTCTGTTGCTTCTTCCGGAAAGTCGGAGTGCCTCTCCGCCTCCGAACCGACGGTGGGCCCCCGTTCAATAGCCACGAGTTCAAGAGCTTCGCCGAACGCTGGGGCGTCCACCACATCGTCACCTCCCTCATTACCCGCAGGCGAATGGCCACGCCGAGGCAGCGGTAAAGTCCGCAAAATACCTCATCCTCAAGACAGCACCGACGGGGAACCTGGACTGCGAGGAGTTCGACAGGGGCCTACTGGAACTCCATAACACCCCTACCCCTGCCGAACGCTCTCCTGCCCAGGTGTTGTATGGCCGCCCCCTTCGTACTTGTGTGCCTGCCCACCCCCAGTCCTTCTTAGATGAATGGCAGATCAAGGCGGACGAGTGTGACCGCCGTGAGGCTGCCCGGATGGCCCAAGTGACAAGCCACTATGATGCCCACGCCCGCCCCCTTCCCAGGTTGACTGTCGGCCAGCAAGTACGAATCCAGGATCCGACGTCACACCGCTGGGACAAGGTCGGGGTCGTCATGGGCCGTGGGGAGTCCCGTTCTTACCAAGTCCGCCTCCCCAGTGGTCGTGTATGGTGGCGAAACAGACGCCATCTCCGCCCAGTGCCATCCTCCAGTGACGAACCTTCCTCCCCGTCCCCTGTGCCCCCTTGCCCAGACCAGGAACGAAGGTCGTCAGTTGATCCTCCCATTGTCCCTCGCCGCTCCCCCCGACTCATGGAAAAGGAGTCCGTAGCCGCTCGAGATTGCAGTACGAGCGTAAAGGGGGAGGGAGGTGTATAGATGTGTGAATACCAAGATATGTGAAGACGCCTGACGGCAGGACTCCGTTACCATTCATTGTACCATTTATTCCCATGTCTGTATTACACTATATTATTATAGCATGTCTGATATCTATGCTTATGTCTAATGCCTATGTTCACTTACTATGTCCCGATGTACTATGTCTGTACCGTGCTAGTCAAGTAACTAGAAGACCGCATTTATTGTCCTAGTAATGTCTAGCAACTCTCCCTGCCTAGCTAGCTAACTTCCGTCAGATCGGCTTCGGCCTGGCTACGATACGGAGTCCTTTTTGCGTGTCCCTGTTTTTCTGTACCTGTCGGTTATCCTGCCAAGTCATGTACTACTTATGAAATATATCTACTGCTCGTGCTATTGGAGTTTGAAGGACCTTGTCTAGGATATACATCCCACCACAGGGACCACAGAACACTGGCAGCACGCTGTCCAGCAAGGAAAGAGATCGCAAAAGAAAGGAGGAAAATTGAAAAGGAAAGAGCACAGGAAAAGCAAAACAGGACCTACTCGGCTGTAACCAAATTAACAAAGGAAACAACTAAAGTCCTTGAAAAGGTAGCCTCACAACCCTCAGCTCAACAACCTATAGTGCTCAACCTGGGAAGTCAACTGTCGGTTAAAATCATGACGGCAATAATACACGCACACCTCTTGAATATTGCCGAACCAGGATGTTTGCTAAAAGGGTAAAGGAAATGTTTGCGGCAAATAACCTCCCAGACATGGAATTCCCCAACGACGTCCCCTCATCAGAAATCTTCAACCTGATCTATAATCCAGCGGAAACCACCAGTCAGGCGCATGTCACCCAATCACAAGCCACTACCGACAAATCCCCCGAATCAGAAAGTAACGAAGGGGGAATGGAAGAAGACAAAGAGGAACAGGAACCCATTTTACAACATGAACCTGTTATACAACCTGAACAAGCGTTCATATATAGCACCCCTAAGAAGAGCAAAATGGGAATTGTGGCTCCACCACCGTCACCAAGAAAACTGACTAAGGATCAGGACCTCGGGGAGGAAACCGGTATCAGGTTTTACACCTGCTCAGCCCCCCAAATAGTCTCAACCGAGAGACTACTGGCGGAGATAAGGGAAGGAAAAGTAAAATATACATATACAGATACGAATATGGAAGATCACCATATAGAAACATTAATAAAGAGAGGAAGAATCCTGACCAAATATAATGGAATAGAAAAGGTGGAGCAATCCAAATACAGGAAAATTCGCCTCGGCCTGCGTACGGAGAGGAGGTCTTCAGGAAAACATCGATTATCTAAAATGCCGCAAACAAGCTCGAGACATCATCCATAATCAACAGACTTAAAATAATTGTACCGACCTGGACCACACCAAGAGCTCACGAATTATACACATACATCGTACCCTAGACCCAGACGTCATCATATCAAATTCTCACGGCAAGAGTAATTCAAATAAAATCAAAATATTCAATTACACAGTATACCAAAGAAAACAGCCAAAATCCGTTACAAGGTGGAATAGCCATAGCAATTAAAAGAAGTATAAAACATAAAGTCGATGATACATTTCAAGAAAACTTTCTGGCAATTGAAATTAACAGCACAACGGGTCCAATCATTATCGGCACCTGCTACCTCCCTCCAAGACGACCCATCTTTCCAATAACAGACATACTTTCTGGGTGATCTCAACGCTAGACACCGCATACTAGCACACCATACCAACAACGCAGTAGGCCGGGTCCTGAACACACTAGTGAGCCACGGCATCGTGGTACACCTCAGACCGGAATTCCCCCCGTACATTAGAGCAGGCCACACAGGATACCCAGATATCGTGTTAACAAATCAACACCACCACCTAAACATACTACTCGAACCCGGCC
The DNA here is from genome assembly GCA_958450375.1 of Homarus gammarus. NCBI lineage: Eukaryota > Metazoa > Arthropoda > Malacostraca > Decapoda > Nephropidae > Homarus > Homarus gammarus. The sequence continues at coordinate 368,720 of CAUDMG010000630.1, read as the reverse complement.
CAATATCCACTAGTGATCATCTCCCTATCATAGCCACACTCTCCACAGCCCCAATACAGATCCCGGCCAGGCTAAGATTCAACTATAACCGGGCTAACTGGGAAAACTTCAAACAAGAATTAAATAATCCGCAACCCATACAATTACACAACAGGCACACTTCTCTAATAGACCAATCACTGGACACATGGTACGAGCACGTCAGCCAGGCCATGGAACACAACATACCCAAGACCACTCACCGAACATTACCACACCCTCAATACTCACACCAGTCAAGAATCATACAGACATAATTTAGCAACTTAATTAAACTAATCACGTACTTCTGCTCGTCTGTAGCTGTTGAGCCGGTGAGAGCTGTCTCCACGTGAATTTTCCAGTCCTCGATGTTGTGATTGAAGTCTGGGAGAGAGATCCGTTTCTCATCCATCCTGTGTGAGTGCATCACTCCGTGGATCACCAATTGTAGCGTAGTGTATGTGGTGCAGTAGTCAAAGTTCTCTTTCTTATGTGTCAATTTTCTCTTTCTTAGGACCACATACACACGTACATAAAGGAGATCTCGCACTCAGGTTGGAGGTGAGAATGGAAACTCACAATGGCGTTTTCGTTACGTACAGTATATTGTATGCACAGTGCAGTAAGATGCTGGGGAATTGCAGTGTTGTAGAGGAACTTGTTGAGAGGAGGTCTTGTCGGTTTGAGAGCTTGGAGCAGAATGCCCTTCATGACTTGACTTGACGTCTGTACCCTGTATGTATTAGTGGGGTAGTACATTAAGCTAATATAATATCACCCCCTGTAACTTTCCACTGGCTATGAGGTGAGATGCTCACATCACGTGAGGGGTAGGTTCGACCCTTGAGGCGTAGCCCTAAAATGTTAGGTCAGTTAATAGAAGCCGGCTAGCGAGTCAGATCACTCCCACTTTCACATCAATCGGACGTATTTAGTAGAGCTACTATAAGATAGCCTCCGTCCTCATTTAACACTGATAGCTACAGTGATTAAATTACGGTGATACATACACTTGGAATTGTATATAAAATATTTTCCTAATAAATTAAGAAAAGACAATTACGTTTTTGCTACTAAAAACCCCATAAACTTTTACATGTTCGAGCCCCATTAACTCATCAAGAATCAACGGCTAAGGGAGGGAACATGTAGATAAGGTAGAAGGCTATTGCTTGTAATGCTGGGTGGAAGGGCAGGGATTAGGATTGGAAGTACTTGGCGGCAATTGGGAGGAGGGAGGGGATTGGTTTAAGATTAAAGTAAAAGAGGGAAGAAAATTGAAGGAAATTAAGAGATTAACAGCATCCGGGCTCAACCAGATATGCTAGGTTATAATAATTATATTTGAGCTTACATCTTGCGTGATTAGTTAAAAATATGCTTATTTTTGCAGTAGAAATTGTTCCAAGGAAGGGGTGACGACCTCTAGCCAGGTTCTTGTGGAGCTAGTTGAGCAACGTATCTTTTGTTTTAATAAGAGTGGAAGGAAGGGGCAAGAAGACAAGGGTTGGAGAGGTCAGGAATAGTGTCCTTTGGTCACTCATCTTTTTAATGAAACATTTTTATGTTCTAGAGAATTGAAGCTTTTTGTTTATAGTAGGGAGGTGTAGGATCAAACATGTTACTTTTGTTCGCAAGGAGGTGGTCCTATTGTTTAATTGAAAGATTGAAGCTTGACTTGAAGGTACGGCATTTATTGGCTATGCAATTCTTTTTTGTTTTTGTATTAAATTTGATGATTTTCAGTTGTTTTTGGTACTGGTGGTGGATTGTTTACTCTTATTCTGCTTAATCTGAACCAAGCGTGCTCTTCTCTTCTTAATGGTTCGTTGTCGAACCAGTTAACTACAGTATCTGAATCTAACTCTAGTACTGTTCCCATTTTATTTTTGCTTGGTTGTAGGTGTCGATGTTTACTGCGTTGATGTTGGTTCTTCTATGGAGTTCTTCGTTTGTTACTCTTTCTACGAAACTGATGTTAAATATGAATCTTAGGCTTTTATTTTTTACCATTTGAAGTTCCTTGATTCTCGTTGCACTGAATGAGTTGGTTGGTACAGGCGGGTAGCACATTACTGATTTTATTAGTGCCGTATATATTTTTTTTTTTTTGTGTTTGGTATGTTCAGATTTTTACATTTTCTTATTTTTGAGAGTTTGTTGCGTAGAGTGTGGACTTTTTTGCTGATGAAGCTCTGGTAACCATATTTTTGTGATTTTCAGTCCCAAGATGCTGCCTTCGTTGGTGTATGAGTAAATTACGACCTTTTTCTTGGCAATTGGTATGATTTTAAATTTGTTGATGTTTGTCCGTATTTTCCATTTCTTTTCATAGTCATTTATATTATTTTTTATTAAGTCCGTATGGAGTGCCATCATTGTTTCTGATTTTCCGAGATATGATATGATTTGTGTGATGTCATCGACAAAGATAATGTGCTCGCTATGTTGCGTTGGTTCAGGTAAGTTGCTCGTATATATGGAGAATAGTGTTGGGGATAGGACGCCTCCCTGGGGTACTCCGCTTTCTTGGTCGAAGGGTAGACCTAAATGGTTGTCAATTTGTAGCTGTGCTGTCCTGTTTTGGAGGTAGTCACATAGGATTCTTTCTTTTTCTGCAGGTAGGTCTAGTTTTAGTATCTTAATTGTTAGTCCGTCGTGCCACACTTTATCAAAGGCCTTTGCTACCTCTCTTAAGACTATGCTTACTTGGTTTCCTTGCTGTTTTTCTTTAGCTATGATTTCTGTTATTATTGTCATTGCCGTTTGGGTTCCTCTACCTCTTCAAAAGCCGTATTGTCTTGGGTTGTGTTTGTTGTGTTTAGCCAGGAACTTTTTTAGTCTGTTATTTAGTATGCGTTCCAAGAGTGTCCCGGTTATTTCCAGTGAGGATATAAGTCTGTAGTTTATTATTTGTTTTGGATCCCTGCCTTCTTTGGGAATGAAGATAGTTTTTGCCCTCTTGAGGGCATCGGGAAATTAACCAGCGGATAAGATTGAGTTGTAAATATTTATCAGGGCTTCCATTGGTTTAATAGCATTTTTCGGGTTATGCCGCTCAGTCCAGAGGATTTTTCTTTAAAATTGCGTCGGCAATGTAGTAGTTCGTCGTGATTTATGAATTTATTGGGTCCTAGTCGTTTTGGGTTTCCTGTGTGGTAAGGAGTCAATCTATTGCTTTGTTCTCTTAGTCAGTCTTAATTAATTCTTCTTGTTCTTCGTCAAAATTTTAATTTTCTTCTGATATTCTGAAGATCTTCTTCCATTCTCTTCTGAAGGCTTCTTCTTTTTCATGGTCTGTATAGAGTTTTTGTCAGTTTTGGTCTTTAATGTAGTTTATTGTCTGTTTTTTCGTGCCAAGTACTTCCTGATGTTTTGCCAGAAGTTTTTTGAGTCCTTTGTGGTGTCTATGTTTTTTTATTAGATTGTTCCAGTTTTCGTTATGAGTTTGCCTGTACTCATCTTGTAGGCCTTGACCGATTTCTCTTATATTACGGAGTAGTTTTCTAGTGGGCCCTGTTTATTCTATAAATGTCCGTATATTATTATATTGTACTTGTAGTCTCTTTAATTCTTCGTTGGGTTTGTTACTCGGGAGGGTTCTGTATGACGTTATTGGGGTTGTCTGGTTGATTGCTTGTTTTATTGTGTTGTATCGCTTCTCTACCTGTTCGTCAATTTCCTCGAGTGTTGCATCTTTTAGATTTATTTGTGGGGAGTTTTCCAATAAATCCTTATATTTCATCCGGTCTGTTTTGCTCATCTGGAGCCATGGTGGTATTTTTGTTTGAATTGGGCTGGTGGAAATTGTTAATATTATCCGACGGTGGTCGCTTGGGGTGATGGGGCCTTGCTCTATATAGTAAAGGAATGCTTTGTTGTTGCAGAGGATTTTGTCGGGTGTTGAAACGCCGTTTGGTCCCATCTAGGTGGTGAAGTGCGGGCCCAGGTGAAGTAGTCTGCCAGTGTTGATTATACTTTCCAATGCTGTGCCTATCTGGTTATTGTTGCCGTTTATAAAAATGAGGTGTCTTGTATTGAAATCTCCCAGGATGTACATTGGAATATTATAATTTGTTACTTTCATTAGGTCTTCTATAGGGAGGGATGGTCTTGTTGGGGGTAGGTATGTTGTTGCGATTATTATTTCGCCCTGTGTTGTCTATTAGTATGTTTTTTATATCTTTTTTCACCGCTAAGACCACTCCGTCATATTTTTCTCCACTTTTGTTCGATTAGTGGGTGTCGTAGTAAAATATTTTGATTTTATTGTTCTCGGGTTCGCCGTATGAACTTATTAGTATTATATCTGGATTGTTACAAAGCGATGTTTTGCATGTGTACCAATCACGGACATTGTGTTGTAGGATTTTAAGTGTTTTCAGTTGTAGATGGACCATTATTTCTTTTTCTTGGAAGGTTGAAGTTGAGGGGGTGATCTCATTTCGTTGGGTCCCAATGATTTCCTTTTGAGTTCAGCTGCCGTGATTACAATCAATCTTTTGTGCCGAATTTTATTTTGCCTTTTTTAATCATGTTCCATACCGTTTCTTTGTCATACCGTTCGTCTGTGTATTGCCGTACTATTTCGTTAGCCGTTACTAGTGTTCGATTAGTTTTCCAGTTGGTTTTCTGTGTGCTGAGTATGGTATTCTTGTGGTTTGATAAAATCTTAGTCCTATATCTGCTGCTTCTTCAGGCACTGGGAGGGGTGGGGGGGCAGTTGTTGTTGGAAGTCGATTTCCATTTCATTTTCATTGTTCCTGGCCGCTAATTTCCTTTTCGCTCCCGTTCCTTGTGTCAGTCTTGGGTCTCTCGCCCTCTCAGTCAAATCTCCAGGTCGTTCCGCTTTTTCCAGTAGGTTATCCTGGTCTGTTGGTGATGCTGTGTCCTTGGGCGTGTTTAATCGTTGTCTGAAGTGTTTTGTAAGCTCTGGGGAGCTGGTGGCGTGTAACAAGTTTGCTGAGTTTGGGTTTTCAGGAAAGTTCATTTGTGGCATGTTGTTTATTTCAAGCATCCTATTGAGTTCGTCGGCATATGATCCTGGGGCTATGATGTTATGGAGGTGAGTACGTAGCAGGCTCACCATTACCTTGTAATGATCAGTGCCACTTAATTTGATTATGGTGTCAATAGTTGGCTTTATTGCCTCTTTCACGGCCCTCTTTGCTATTTCAGCATATGTGCTTTGGTCTCTCATCCTTTCTCGTTGGTCTTCCTGCTCTTGCTTATATTTGATATGGGTCTTTTTGATGGGGCAGGACATGGCCATGGTTGGTGTTGTTGCACTGCATGGAAACATGTCCTTCCTCTGCACAGTTGGAGCAGAATTTCTTTCTTTTTCGGGGCAGTCCCTTGTGGTATGCTCTTCATATTTATAGCATGTGAAACATGTCAGGAGACTGGTGCATTTTTCCCTTTTTATTTGATGAGGGGATATCGACATGTTGCACGTTAAAAAACCGCACTGGAGGACCTTGTCTGCCGTTTCTTCGAAACAAATCTTCATTGCGTGCGTGTAGTCTTTGATCTTAATTATTCTTATGCTTTAAGTCCTTCATTGTTATTTTCAATGTCTGCCTTCAGAGAGACTGCCGTTTGCCTTGCTACTTGAGAATCTAGTTTCCTTACGAAAACAGATCTCCTGGCTCTAAGTTCGGGAGGCATGACCACATTTAATCTATTCTTGGCAAGGATTTGTTTCGCCTTAGTGGTTAGTAGTTTGTCTGCATCATTTTCATTTCAGCAAATGACTTTGAACCCTTCTTTCAGGTTGAATACCCTATTGAAGGGCACACCTAGTTCGACATATGCTAGGGTAATTAGCCTAGATTTATCGACTGATTTCTTCTTATCTTTTACTTTTATTCTTATGTTTACTGCTATTGTGCATGTAGAAAGTTATTGGAGGCCCTTCTCTGATTTTACATGAGACAACCCCCGCACAGTGGAGTGACTGCACGATCACAGTCGTCACTATAGATGGGATCGGCCTGTTTGACCCCGACCCCCAATGAACACACACAATCCCACTCAGCTGTGAGGTGTGCGCCACTGGAGGGGCTCTAGCACGAATACTTAAATAAAGCAGTTGCCTCGGCCAGGGCAAGCAAGGAAGGATTTTAGTAAGAGAGAAAGATTCCAAACCACGTCAGTACTGCCAATTAATAGCTGCCCTCCAGCAGGCGTGTGGGGAGGGCTAGCTAGGGTTGACAATCCTGAACGCTCGTGAGGTAGTGCAGTGACGGTCGTGGTCGTTTTCCAAAGGTGGAGGCCTACAAAGGGCGTCGCCCCAAACAGGATTCCTGGGACGTCCAGTGGTAGTCAGAGAGGTCGATTTTTGGTCCTGTCGCCAACAGTAGAAACAAGGCTGGCTGCTTTGGCGGTGAGGGGTATGGAGAGAGGTCCGATTACTCCTCAATAGTCGATTCTCTTCTGGCCGGTTGTGTGTCTCTCCAGGCGGCCCCGGGTTCCGTTCCTGAAGACGTTCTTAAGTCGGATTTGTACGTAAGTCGGAACATATACCATACCATACCATACCATACCATACCATACTTACAGAACAATGTTTAAAATCTCTTTATATCATAACCTAAGACCTTATAAAAATCTGAAATCGCTTAATTTAAGACAAAAGAAGAAATAAATTTTCAAAATAAAGTATATGAAAGTAAAAAATGAGTCATCAGGTATGTAAAATACTGTATATTTCAATTTTAATCCCGTTCATATCGGCGGGCATTTGTAAGTCGGACATTCGTAAGTCAGGGACCCTCTGCATAAACGACATATATATAGGCGTAGACAGCATCATAAGTAAATTTGTTGATGACACTAAAATAGGGCGTGTAATTAAATCTAACGAGGACTCCACAAAATTTCAAGAAGATCTCAAAACAATTTCATATGGTCTGAAAAATAGCAGAAGAAATTTAATGTGGACAAATTTAAAGCACTTAGTCTAGGAGATGTTAACAGAGAAACCAGATATCAGATGAACAACGTTGCTATAGAGAAATCCGACCATGAGAAAGATTAAGGAGTAATTATAAGTAGGAATCTTAAGCCAAGTCAGCAAGGTGTATTTGCTAGAAACAAAGCTAACATACTTCAGTTCATACAAAGGAGTGTTAGCTACAAGACAAGCGAAGTTATCCTAAAACTATATCTTGCCCATGTGAGACCTCACTTTGATTACGTAATTCAGTTCAGGTCACTGTACTACAGAATGGATATAGAATCCTAAGAAAGAATTCGGAGGAGACTGACAAGACAATTCTCGGGCATTAGGAACCTTGAGTACAGAGACAGGTTAAAATATCATAATTTGCACTCCCTCGAGAAACGTAGAGTGAGGGGCGATATGATCAATGTGTATAAATGGATGCCAGGAAAAACAAAGGTGATATCACAAAGGTACTCAAACTTTCCAACCAGGAGCGAACTCGTAGCAATGGTTTTAAATTAGACAAATTTAGATTTAGGCACGAGACAGGTAAACATTGGTTTGGAAATAGAGTAGTGGATGAGTGGAACAAGTTACCAAACATCATCATTAACTCGAAAATACGCTGGATAGCTTCAAAACATAAGTTGGAGAATATATAAACGATAGGGGTTGGGTATAAACGGGACTGCTCAGTATGAGTCAATAAGCCCGGTGTAGTTTCCTACATTATTGTGTTCTTATATCATCAAGATATATACAGAACAACTTTCAATATCACGCAGTACTTAAGAACATAAGAACATAAGAAAATAAGGAGTCTGCAATAGGCCGGTTGGCCTGTGCATGGCAGCTCCTGTCGAGAGTTACTACCACTCTCAATTATCCATGAATCTATCTAGCCTCCTTTTGAAACTTCCAGAGTTCCCGCACTTCCTACAAAGTTGCTAAGCTTGTTCCACTCGTCCACCACCCTAATTGTGAACCAGTTTCTTCCTATCTCCCTCCTAAACCTAAACTAATCCAACTTGAATCCGTTGCTCCGAGTCCTATCCTGCTCGAATATTATAAGAACTTTATCTATATCCCCTTTATTGATTCCTTTCACCCACTTATATACTTCTATCATATCTCCCCGCACTCTTCGTCTTTCTAGGGAATGCAAGTTAAGTTTCTTTAACCTATCCTGATATGGAAGGTTTCTAAGTCCCGGAATCATTTTTTTCATTCTTCGCTGCACCGACTCTAATGAATTTATATCCATTCTATAATAGGGGCACCAGAACTGAACCGCATAATCGAGGTGCGGCCTGACTAGCGCAAGATATAGTTGCAATAAGACCTCTGCACTCATGTTACTTACACTTCTAGATATAAAACCAATACTCTGTTTGCCTTATTTCGAACATTAACTCACTGTTTTCTAGGCCGTAGGTCCGGGCTTACAAGTACCCCTAGGTCTCTTTCACAAGTCGACTTCTCTAGGTTGATGTTGTTAAGGCTGTATACATTATAAGTATTTGTTCTTCCAATATTAAGTACGCTGCACTTGCTGGTGTTGAATTTCATTTGCCATTTTTCAGACCACCCCTGCAGTTTATTTAGATGCATTTGCATCCTGCCCTGAATTAATTTGCCGCCCTATTTTGGTGTCATCCGCAAACTTGCTTATGTCACTGCTGATCCCAGTATCTAAATCGTTTATGTAGATTATGAACAAGAGTGGGCCTAGTACTGACCCCTGGGGAACCCCACTGGTTACAAGGCCCCAATCAGATTTAACACCATCTACGCTCACCCTCTGCGTTCTATCGGTGAGCCATGATTTTATCCAATTTAAAACTTTCCCCTCGATACCATGATCCTTAATTTTTCTCAGAAGCCTCTGATGCGGTACTCTGTCAAATGCTTTGCTAAAGTCTAAGTAAATAACATCGTAATTTTCGTCATTATCTACTACCTCGAAGACTTTCCTAAAAAACGTTAGCAGATTTGTTAGATAAGATTTTCCCTTTGTAAACCCATGTTGAGAGTCGTAGATTAATTTGCTTTTCTCTAGATGCGATCGGATGCTCTGTGCTATAATTGATTCAAGAAATTTCCCCACTACTGACGTCAAACTGATCGGCCGGTAATTTGGCGCTGATGCTCTGTCTCCCTTTTTGAATATGGGTACTACATTTGCCTGTTTCCACAACTCTGGCACAACTCCAGTGTCTAATGATTTTGTAAAAAAGTTTACGAGGGGTCCGCTAATCTGTTCCCTACACTCTTTTAAGACTCCAGGGAAAATTTCATCCGGCCCTGGGGATTTTGTATTCTTTAGTGTATTTATCTTCTTAAGAACATCCTCTTTTCTGATAGTGATATTCTTTAATTTCTCTTCTTCCTTTCCATTAAATATCAGTTCCACCTCCTGAATTTCATCGCAAATTTCTTCTGTGAAAACTGATAAGAAGTAGCTGTTCAATGCTCTGCTTATTTCTTCACTGCCATTTATCAATTCTCCCCTCCCTGACTTTAAAGGCCCAACTTTGTCCTTGACCTTTGTCCTATATACCTGGAAAAATCCCTTGGGATTCGCCTTGGATTCTCTTGCTATTTTGATTTCATAGTCTCTCTTTGCTTTCCTTACATTTTTCTTAATATTCCTAGATAGTTCATTATACCTGTTTCTGAGCTGCTCCTCCCCTCCCTTTAATTTCTTATATACAGTATTCCTTTCTTTATTCCTATGTCATGGTTAAGTTTTCTGGTCATCCACCTTGGCTCATTCTTATTTGACCTAATTTTTCTCTATGGTACATTTTGTTCTTGTGCTTTATGTAGTATACTAGTGAATATATTATAGTTATGATCAATTGTTGTGTCATCCATGACCTCACCCCTTCCTACTTCGTTTACTAATCTCTGAAAACATGCGCTAGAGTTTTTCATGCCAAATGGTAAAATGTTATACTGATATAGTCCATCCATTGTTACAAATACTGAGATAGCCTTTGCCCTCTCAGTCAAACCTACCTGCCAATTATCTTTTAATAAAACTAATTTAGTCACAAACTTAGCATCTCCTACTTAATGAATATAATCATCAACTCTGGGAATGAGATATCAATCTGATTTAGTTATATTATTAAATTTCTATAATCTGTAAAAAAAAATCTGTAAAAAAACAAAAAAAGAACAACATCGGACTTAAGAACTAAAACACAAGGTAAGCTCCAAGGACTGTTCAAGCATATATTCTATTTTCTTCCGCTTTATTCCCTCTTCTTTGGATTTACCCTGTAATGATGTTGTTTAATAGGAGCAACATACTCCACTTGTACATCGTAAACAACTATATTGGACCTCCTTGGAGCATCAGGGAACAAAGATTTATACTCAATTGTGCTTTATATAATTTCACACCTGTAATAGCACCCCTTTGCATTATATAAAAATTCACCTAAACGAATAAAACTTAAATGTATAATACAAATTATTCACTACGTTATTCAACAATGACTCAGTAGTTACTCACTAAGTTTCAGGTAGTAGGTAGTAGGCAGCTACCAAACAGGGAGGTACTACCGCCTGGGAAGATATTGGAAGCATATTGTATTGTCTAATGGTAGACCTTGCTGTCAAATGGCATCACGAAAATTATGACCAAGTCCCAGATTGCTGACCTGACTTTCTGCCTCATTTATATACATTTTCAGGGTCTCAATTGTTTCTCTTACTTTGACAATACAACATATATTTATCGTTTCTCACTTTTGATCATTTTTTAATTGATGTATTTCTTTATGGTTCCTCATTATTATCATCATTATTATTTTATTATTTTATTTATATTTTTTTTATTATAAATTTTATTTACGGTAGTATTAATTATTATTATTATTATTATTATTATTATTATTATTATTATTATTAGTAGTAGTAGTAGTAGTAGTAGTAGTAGTAGTTTTAAGGTAATTAAATGGTGGCGAAGGTGTGGCTATTGGGGGAGGCTGGAGGCCATTATTCTTAAAAAAAAAAAAAAAAAAGTAGGAGTAGTAGTAGTAGTAGTAGTATTACCCTTAGTCATTATTACATTTTCGCCCCACAGGCCCGATGTGGGTCAGCGTGGGCTAGTCCCTGTAAAAAAAAAAAAAAAAATTATTCAACAATGACTCAGTAGTTGTTTACATGCTGAGTCTGTAACTTCATCAGAAGTTGAACCAGGTCAAGCTGATTTAGCAAATACCTCTCCGCGCTCCTGTAATGGCCCTTGTTTCATAAGCAGAAGAATTATATAAATGGGTTAATTACATTTAATTTATATACTGATTTATCCCCTGTAACTTTCCACTGGCTATGAGGTGACATGTTCAGTGCACGTGATAAGGCGTGTCCACGGGAAGCCGCGTCATATCATGATAAGTTAAGGCATTTGTAACTGGCTTTCTGGCCACCCAAAGCGGGCAGTAGTTTGATATCCTTGATTAGAGGAAGACGTTATTTGAGAGCCGCCGTGGATGGCTCCGTCTTCCCCCGAGGGAGGACGACGTGCCTATTCCATTCTCCCTCGATGGGTCCCTACTCATAGAAGTCCCACTCAACGACTCACATCGAAAGGACGTGATTAAACGGTCTATTTACGTAGCCGCCGTCCTTTCTCTTAACACTCATAGTTACAGTGATAAGTTACGGTGATCTACATCTGGACGTGTGTCCGAAATAGCTTCTTAAGTGATTGTTACAAGTGGTGACAACCCAGGAAGGTTGTTGCATATATGACAGTTTCACAAGTAACTGTTATATCACACTAACAGTCATCTCGCCATATACACAGTTGGTAAAGGTAGAAGTATTATGTTCTCCCCATTACTGTGGCATACTGGTGAAGAAGAAAAACCCATATATGGAACATAAACGTAAATATGAAATAGCAATCAAAGATATTGTTATATGTGTTACATTTACTACTACGAGGAAAAAGAATTGTTATATACGTGGCAGCGGATCTACAAAAAAGTCTTTATACTACTGTTACATCTGTTACAACGATCAAAGAAATCAGTAACGGGTAGCAATATTCCGGTCTATATACACATTCTACATAACAAGTCATCAGTGTTTTACGAAACAAGAAAAACAAAAAATAGTGACCTGTTGCATGAAATATCCAAGTGTAGTGATATATCCCGAAGTGAGAAGTTATAATTGAGTATCTTTCGTTTTGTCATCCAAAGATGATGTACAAAATCTTTTTTTTTTATGTCGATAACCAATACTGAGTTATTGATAGTTGCTGAATTACGGCAACGATCCTGTGAGCTGAAGTGAACATTAGTTTCTGCAGATGATTCGTTCACTGCCCAGGGTGTGACAGGACGTGACTGCAGTTGTTGTGACTACTCATCAATCAACATCCTGTCAACAAAATTCTTTCATATGGCGTGAGTAACCCCTAGTTACCAGCACCCAGCACCCCCCTAATGATGACACATCTCCAGTCATGAGAGATGGTCTCAGCATTCTGAGGTATGGTGTGGTGGATGAACTAGTGTAACCTGGAGCGGTAGTTTGCTGTACTCTTGAATGTAGTGGACATTGACCCAGTTACCGGACCTTGGAATCAGTTATGTCACCTGTGAGTGACACACGCAAGTCTACGGGATTGTAGCAACAATTTCACGTTTTCAAGAAATTCTGGAAAGGATTCTTCAATCAATATTACAAGAAATAGGTAGTATCTAGGCATACATTAAATATATACACACATTTACATATTATGATGAGTTAAGGCATTTGTAGCCGGCTTTCTGACCACCCAAAGCGGGCAGTAGTTTGATATCCTTGACTAGAGGAAGACGTTATTTGAGAGCCGCCGTGGATGGCTCCGTCTTCCCTCAAGGGAGGACGACGAGCCTATTTCGTTCTCCCTCCATGGGTCACTACTCAGAGTCACACTCACAATCTTACATCGAACGGACGTGATTAAACGGTCTATTTGCATAGCCGCCGTCCTCTCCCGTCACGCTCATAAATAGTGGAAGTTACGGTTGATCTACACTCAGGAATTATATAAACAATATTTTTTAATAAAAGCGGAAACAACAATTGGGTTTCGTTACTAAAGCCTAATATAATATAAATGTACCAGCCTGGTTAACTTTGAATTAACCAGCTAGTTCATTCCTCCTTGTTTCTCATGCTCTGAGCGAGAGGAGGGAGTAGGCCAGAGGTCGGGGAGAGGGGTAAATTACCCCAAATGGGGTAAATCCACAAATTTGGGGGGCAATGCATGCGGTATGAGACACTTCCATCAGAGCCTCAGTTTACTCGAGTTTACTCCGCATTGTTAAAAAACGTTTTCTTTGGCATGGTGAGTGAAGTCACTAAAGTTTCTAGAGGTCGTCAGATATCACGTTTGTTTCCATCTCATGGTGTAATTGTAAGTTACCCTTCCGTCGAGTGTAAACACATCTGACTGGATCCTACTCTAGCAGCTCTAGCAGTTGATTTGTGTTGATTTCTGAAAAACGGCTTATTTCCGGGATGAACTGTAAGTGTTAGTGAAAACGATGTAAAACTGTATATCTGAAATAAGAAGTCATTGATTTTCGAAAGAATACTGTAAAGAGCGGTACAAAATGTTCCTAAAACATCAGGTAAAAGATGATCGTATGTCATTATGTGTGACCTTGAAGATGAAATATTTTTCTCAATCATTCCTTCAGTTCCTGTCGTGAATTTCACAATATTCAGACTTTTTTATGTACTCTATTATAAACAACTATATAAAACTAGTGATTTATCTTCCCAGAATTAGTATCTTGTATATATAAAGTCAGGAAACTATTTTTAAAATGATTATTTCCAGTATAATCCAAACAAATTTTAGCTGCCATGTATACAGTGGAGTTACCCCTTTATCTATTTTTTACGGTGGGGAACAATTATAAATTAGGAGTCCGTATTGAAATTCTCATTACATTAAAGAAAATAAAACTAAATGAATAACAATTACATCCCAGAAAACTGGGATTCAAAAAGGTAGGAAAATTCCGCACAGTTACTGCTTTTCATAAGAAGTGATAGGAAGTGGACCTGTTGTGTTATAATTATATATTTTTTGCTTTATTCATTCATATCTACAGAAAAGTAAGAGTTCACTAGTACAGTATAATACTACGGAAACGAAATATTGACAGGTGCGTACACATATGTGTCTAATTTTTTTATTTATTTATTTTTTCAGGTGGCATCAATGAGGAAAAGGACATACCAGGCAGAGTTCCTCAATTATGGCTTCACAGAAATAGAGAACAAAAGACAAATGAAGCCACAATGTGTCGTCTGTTTGAAAGTGCTGACTACAGAGTCTTTCAAAAATAATCAGCCGAAGAAACACTTGGACAATTTGCACTCACATCTGTCTTTCAAACCACGGGAATACTTTGAGAATTTGGAAAGAGCTTGTCGCGATCCCAATATCCTTTATACCTGGGGAGTGAAACCTACCCCAAGTTATTATCAAATAAAGGAACAAATAGGGAACACGGCAGTAATTATCCCTACAAAAACCTACTCAACTAAATGTACTTGAATAAGTAAGGACTAGTTAAAGTAAGTGAGTCACAAAAGGGAAGATAATTAATTAATTCAATTTATGTTCTAAAGGGAGTACTGACTAGCAAACAAGAATTTAACGGAATAAGTGATTGTATATTAGAATATGAGTGATGCCGGAAGGGTGAAAATATACCGTTAAGGAGTTAGACCAAACGAATACTACTTAACATAACTATATTACAGACATACAATATATATACAACAATCCCTACAAAATAGTTATTTCCTTCCAAACAGGAGATTCCTTACCACCAGGATCCCTTCCTAGGCCTAACTTAACGTGTCACTAATACCTGATACCACTAGGGCATTGCAGAAGCCTGGACAAAGCACTAGACAAGGGTCGAGGCTAGAGAAAGAATGGACATGTCTATCCTATGCCACGGTTTTTCGCTACTCCCTGGGAGCGTCCCCACGCCGTTAGGAGTGCGTCTCATATCACGTGATCCAGGACATTTGCTAGATAGTTTATATAATTAATTAATACTACTCTTGATTTGACTTAACAGAGTAACACAAATAATGCATATTAGTAACATACATAAATATACAATTAACCTAAGTATCTAAGAACAGCAATAATATAATAAGTACAATTAACAAGTTATTAATAGCTTGTGTGGAATGGAGGCGTGAACATATGCCTCACGCCATGCGAGTTCCCGAGCGCTATAGGCACGTGACACCTCCCCCAAAAAAGTGAGCTTACAACTAACTGGAAGCGAAAATGGATATACAGCTACACAGTGAAAGTAATAACTAACACAATCAGTTTAAATCAATATGAAGCAAAATAATTCATAACATAAACACAAGGTACTCAATGACAATAAAACAAAAAAATAATTTGCATATCGACATAGTTTCTAAATAATCAGACTCGAGAAAGTGCATCAGCCAACACGTTCTCTTTTCCGCTGATATGGGAAATGTTCAAGTTATAGGGCTGAAGTGATAGAGCCCACCTCAAAAGTCTTTGGTTGGTATGTTTCATCTTGTCAACAAAAGTAAGTGGGTTATGATCAGTGAACACTTGAACGGGATAAGCAGTGCTGCCAATATATACTTTGAAGTTTTCTAGTGCCATGATCAGTGATAAAGCCTCCGTTTCAATGGTGGCATAGTTTCTTTGATATTTGTTAAATTTTCTACAAAAATAGCACAGCGGATGAAGCACTTGATCACTCTCACCCTCTTGCAGAAGCACAGCACCGGCGCCAGTTTCACTGGCGTCGACATGGAGAGTAAACTGTTTCTGGAGGTCAGGGGCAAGTAGTATAGGAGCATTTGCCAGCAGGGATTTAAGATTCTCAAAAGATTCCTGGCAAGCCGTAGTCCACTTGAAGGTTTTCTTGCCACTCAGCAGGTCAGTCATGGGAGAGGCAACGGAGGAGAAGTTTGGACAAAAACGGCGGTAGTACCCCGCCATACCCAGCAACCTCATCACACTCTTCTTATCGCCTGGCACTGGATACTGTTGAATTGCCTCAATTTTGGCTGCTATAGGCTGGACTTCCCCTTGTCCGACCACATGCCCCAAGAAGGTGACGTGGGCATGGCCGAACTCAGTTTTGACGAGGTTCACCGTCAGCTTGCTTGCAGCCAGTACGGAGAAGAGGGCTTGTATACGACTCATGTGATCTTCCCAGGAACTGCTGAAGACGATGAGGTCGTCTAGGTAACAGCGGACACCTTCCAGACCAGACGTGATGAAATTCATGAGGCGTTGAAAGGTTGCAGGGGCGTTCCACATACCAAACGGAAGGACTGTGAATTGGTACAACCCCTCAGGAGTGACAAAAGCAGAGATGGCCCTGGAGCGTTCAGTCAGTCTTATCTGGTAGTAGCCCTGGAGGAGATCCAACTTGGTCACGTACCTTGCCTGTCCAAGATCGTCGATCACGTCGTCGATGCGTGGCAAGGGATAACCATCGGGTTCAGTGACAGCATTCACCTTGCGATAATCCACACACAGCCGCATTGACCCATTCGGCTTTGGAACTAGAACAACAGGGGATGCCCATGGACTGATGCTGGGTTCGACGAGGCCTAGCTCTTGAAGACGCTGTACCTCGGCTCGCACACACTCCCGCTTGAAGGCACTAAGACGGTAGGGACGGTGTCGGATTGGCTTGGCTCCCCTGGTCTCAACGTCATGCTCCAGCACTGAACAGGAGAGTGGGTAATCACCAACTATAATAAGATACTCCGGTAATAGAGACTTTATATTATTGGTTTGGTCACTAGAGAAATGGCACAACTTAGCACTGGGGTCCTCCAAGATAGTCGAGTTTTCCACTTTTACACTAGACCCATTCATTATTTCAGAAAAACACTGATCTTTATCATCCTTACACTCTGGCACAATGATACAAGTTGGCAAGGATTGATCAACACAAGCAACTGCTTTTCCCAGGGTTTCGTTACGAACATGATATGACTTTAAAAGATTGACATGGATAAGGCGATTTTTCTTACGCCGTTCAGGGGTGCTAATCACATAATTCACGGACCCCTGCTTTTCTAGTACTTCATATGGACCACTGTATTTGGATTTAAAAGGGTGATCATGTAAGGGCAGGAAGGCCAACACCTGCTCCCCCACTTGGAATTCTCTAGGTTTTGCCTGATGGGCCTTATGAAAATGCAGTTTCATTTTCGCCTGAGCACACCTTAAGTTGGACTGGGCAAGTTCTACAGCCAGACGCATCTTCTCCTTGAATTGGACCACATATGAAGCTAAGGGCGTCGCGCTCTGATCACTCAACCAACACTCTTTTAACACCTTAAGAGGCCCTCGCGCCTCATGTCCATAGACGAGCTGGAAGGGCGAGAATCTTAGGGACTCTTGTTTACTGTCCCGAACAGCAAACAAAAGCAGGTCAACTCCCTCGTCCCAATCCTTCCCAGTCTCCAGACAGAAGGTGCGCAACATGAGTTTTAGTGTCTGGTGAAATCTCTCTACCACCCCCTGCGACTGAGGGTGATAGGCTGAAGACCTCAACTGCCGGACTCCCAGGGCTTGCATTACCTGATTAAACAACCGGGAAGTAAAATTGGAACCCTGATCTGACTGTACCACTGTAGGAAGGCCTACTTGAGTGAAAAAGTGGGTTAAGGCTTTGATAACATTCTTCGCTGTGATGCGGCACAAGGGAATGGCTTCAGGATAACGGGCTGCACAATCAATAATGGTTAGCAAGAACTGATGACCACGAGGGGTCTTAGGTAAGGGACCGACACAATCTATGACCACCTTACTAAAGGGCTCTTCAATGACTGGGATAGGCTGCAGAGGGAATGATTTAACACTGGGGTTCGGTTTCCCCGCTACCTGACAATCATAGCAAGTGCGACAGTAAGAGCTGACGTCTCTCTTCATCCTAGGCCAAAAGAACTGGGATAAAATTTTTGCATAGGTCTTCCTAACTCCTAAATGACCACCCACCCCATCATGAGCGACACTAAGTACGTCCTGCCGCAAAGGTTTGGGAATAACAACCAAGGGTGATTGGCAGGAGAATTGGAGGGACGGAACTTCCGCATTAATACACCAGACCTAGTGTAGTAGCAATTTGATTCTTGCTCAGCTTCTGTCTTAGTAACTGACCTATTGAGAAAACCTACTAGCTCAGGATCCCCTGCTTGTAGCTCAATAAACTTACTCCTAGTGATGGGAGAGGAACCAAAACTAGTGACATCTGGGTTTCTATCTCCATCAGAACTAATCTGGAGGTTATCTGTGTTATGTTCTGAATAATAAGTTCCATATACAGGAGAGAACACAAACACCTGTATAGTTTTGTAGGTTCGGTTTACTGGATAAGAGTATGTACACAAAGGGAAGCAGCACTCTCCCCGGCTAGGCTCCTTAGTCAACTGCTATAGACGACGTATGGCAAGTGATACATTAGCAGCTTCCATACGTCGCCAGGCACATTAATTAGGCATGTGGGATATGGTAATAACATTGCCACACACTGCTAGCTACATAAATGGAGCACATACATAATATACATACATAATATATAATCCGGCATACATAATATACATACACCTCCCTCCCCCCTATACGCTCATAGCAAAGTCTTGAGCGGACCTTTTCTTTTGGATCCGTTCTGAGCGTCGAGGGACTTCATCACTGGGAAGGGTATGGGACTCAACACTGGTAGCGGGGCCAGCAGAAGGCATTGTTACGGGGCGGAGAAAACGGCGGTTCCTCCACCACACACGACCACTGGGTAACCGCACCTGGTAGTCCCGTGACCTGCCGAGACCCATAACTACGCCTACTTTGTCCCAACGTAGGGTGGTCGGGTCCTGAACACGGACTTGGATGCCGACACTCAACCTGGGGAGAGAACGGGCGTGGTCATTGTAGCGGGCGACGACGTCCTGAACACGTTCGGCGGCTCGGCGATCACAATCCTCTGTCTTGGCCTGCCACTCCTTGGAGAAGGATTGAGGGTGAGCAGGGACACAAGAACGAAGGGGGCGTCCATACAAAACCTGGGCAGGGGAGCGTCTGGTGTAGTTAGGTGTGTTGCGGAGTTCAAGAAGACCCCCTGTCGAAGGCCTCGCAGTCAATGTTCCCAGAAGGGGCCACCTTAAGGATGAGGTGCTTCAGGGATTTGACAGCAGCCTCAGCGTGGCCGTTGGACTGCGGGTAATGGGGCGATGACAACACATGCCGGACTCCCCATCGGTCAAGGAACACAGCAAAGTCCCGGCTTGTGAACTGAGGCCTTCCGTCGGTTCGCAGGCGTACAGGAACGCCCACGTCACGGAAGTAGTGGCGGAACTTGCTGATGGTGGCGGCAGACGTCGTGTCATTACCGCACTTGATGACAACCGGCCAACCAGAGAGACGGTCGACGATAACGAGGAAGGACTTTCCTGACACACAGAAAAAGTCGGCCGACACAGACTCAAAGGGGCGGGTGGGGTTGTCGTCACTCATAAAGGGTTCCTGCTGCTGGCTGGGTTGTAATACGTGGCGGGGCTTACACACCTGGACAGCATTGGAGATGTCGGGGTCGATGCCAGGCCGGAACACAGTCTGTCTTGCACGCCGTTTGGTGGCCTCGGCTCCACAGTGACTGTCGTGGAGGCGAGCCAAGGCGTGGAGACTTGAAGCAGCAGGGACAACTACCGAAGGAGAGGTGTCACTGGCCAGAGGTAGGGGTAGGGCGGCAGCAGGGTAGTTGCTGCTCCCTTCGTGCACCCTGTTGGCGTATTTTACCTCGAGAATTGGTGTTGGGAAGTCCTGGGAGATGATGGCCAACTCTTGGCAATGTCTGTAGGACAGCAAAGGAGTCGGGGCGCCATTATGCACATCAATCCAGGCTTGACACGACCTGTTGCCAAAGGTGACGTGTGCATAGAGTGAACCTAGGGCCGGGGTCATCTGTGAACCGTCTGCCGTAAAGCGGAGATCCTTGGGGGGCGGTCCTAGATCACTTGGAGAGAGCCCCAAGCATTGCAAATGCTGGGGACCGATGACTGTAGCATCAGCGCCGGTGTCGGGCAACATCTGAAGACGGGATGACACACCGCCGTAGGTCACAATGACACTGATGTACTGGGGGACTTTGGTCCTGGGACGCTGGGGGGAGCACACATTCCTAATGTGGCTCGAGCGTTGTCAAGAGTCGTCGTGCCTCTGATTGGAAGACTGTGGGCGGCCCTCTCTGGTGGAAGGGGGCTGAAGCTTCCGCCGACGCGGTCCCTTGGGTTTGTTGGAAGGGCAACACTTGTCATAGTGGCCCAGACGACCGCACACATTGCACTGGACGCGTTTGGCTGGGCACCGTACTGTGAGTGACCAGTGGCCCTTACGGTCACAACTGTTGCAGGTAGACTGAGCAGCTGGACACACCTGTGTTCCGTGCTGCTTACCACAGTTGTTGCAAAATAAACCGGGCGTGGACGTGGTGGGCGAAGGCATAGGAACGGACTTCTTGTCCTTCTTGTACCGGGACACAGCGCGCACAGCTGTAGGGGGAGCACGGATGGCAGAGGTGGCACACCTTGCAGCCTCATAGGAGCGACATATCGTCGACACATCCTTAAGAGAAGAGGAAGAGTCGAGGGAGGTGAGGCGTTGGACAAGTTCCTCGTCCTTAACACCCATCAGGATCACCTGCTTCAACTGGGTCTCCTCGCACTGCTGGTGGTGGCCTGGACATATATCTACCTCTTCCGAGGCTCTCTTAAGACGTACGTAAAAGGCATCAAAAGACTCACCCTCCATCTGTCTGCAGCTAAACAATTCCCTCCTGCGCAGAGCTTCATTCTGCTGTCCTTTGATGTGCCGTTGTAGAACGTCCAGTACCTCCTCTACAGACAGCGAAGAGGTTGGGGGTACCTGCAACGTATGTTCCAAGACACGCTGAATTTCCAAGGACAGGCACATACGCAGCTGGATGAGTTGTTTAGGCTGTGACAAACTCTGGAGATCCACCATTGTAGAATAATCAGTCCACCGTCGCCGCCATTCACGAAAAGTCTGGAAATTCACATCAGGCTTCAAGATGGGCGGTGTTTGAGCTGCTGCTTCAGGTGGGGCTGGGGGGCGTGAAGGAAGCATGGATGAGGTATCTGAACCAGTCAGTACCGAGGCAGTGTTAGAGCCAGGGGCTTGGTTAACAGTGAGGCGAGATATCAAGGCTTCAAACCGTTCACTGTCTTCCAATCTCCGTTGGTGGTCTCGTTCTGCCTCTGCTTGCCTTCTGTGCTCATCCGCCAAACGTCTGTGAGCTTCATCCTCGCGTTTCTCATCTCTCATAAACTTCATTAAAGCAATTATCTCTGGAGACAACGCTGAATATTGAGGTGAGGGACTGCGCGATGTTGTGGGGGCTGGAGCGTCGTGGCCGGCCTGGTCATCCATCTCTGCGGGGCTATCATCCGCCTGACTCATCCAGGCGCTGGGTCCACGGCTACGTAAGGCGTGAGACATAACTACTTCATCTGTGTACTATGTCTTAAATCAGTGTTGACCGGTCAGCCCGTCGTATCAACAAGATTTCAGACAAAAAAATTAATTAATTACACAGATAAGTAGGTTATATATATAAAATATATATAAAGAAGCCACGCGGTCAGCGAGTGCTAGTACATGTATATGTGTGTGTGTGTGCGGGCAGTGAGAGCGGTCTCCTCGAGCTGTGAAGGGGTGTGGAGACGACGCTGTGAGGGAGTGGAGGGAGAGGCGGCGACTCAGTCAGTCGCCAGTTGCCCTCTGGACGCGGTCAGAGGAGGGTGCACTGAACTCTACTCCCCACAAATGCCCAGAACGTGCCGTATACCTTGGGAATCCTTTAGAACAAGGTCACACATGAATGGCACGAAACACACAATGCACTAAACACTTCACAGAAAATCACTGTCACTGACACTGCTCAAAGTTGCTAAATTCTTCGAGGAGGGGTGGCGCACGGGAGTTGACCCAAGCCGGCTTTCCACAGACTTTGCACTATCACTCGTAATTATCCAGTAAGATCCTACTCACTGCGCCATGTTAGGTTCTGAATAATAAGTTCTATATACAGTAGAGAACACAAACACCCGTATAGTTTTATAGGTTCGGTTTACTGGATAAGAGTATGTACACAAAGGGGAGCAGCACTCTCCCCGGCTAGGCTCCTTAGTCAACTGCTATAGACGACGTATGGCAAGTGATACATTAGCAGCTTCCATACGTCGCCAGGCACATTAATTAGGCATGTGGGATATGGTAATAACATTGCCACACGCTGCTAGCTACATAAATGGAGCACATACATAATATACATACATAATATATAATCCAGCATACATAATATACATACAATCTGGTTGTGGGGAATCCTCAAAAAATCCACTGAGGCCAAGATCAGTATGGTCCGGCTGGATAAGATTATCCTCGGACTTCTCACAGTCCTGGAGGGAAACTTCATAAACTTCTGTACTGCGGCTCATGCTACGGGTCACAGCATACGCAGGGAACAACCCTGGAAAGTCTACTTCTAACTGCACAGTATTATTCTCGGCAGTGGGACAAGATGAGATCACAACATTAGGGAACATCATGTCCCCAACGAGGTCATTTCCTATCAATAGAGAGACCCCTTCTACAGGTAAGCTATCTACTACTCCTAACGTGACATAGCCTGACTTTATGGATGACCGCAGGTACACTTGACAAAGGGGAATACGCGACCCACCGGTCAAACCGTTCACAAGCACCCAGCTACCAGTATAGCATGAATCCAGGAATGGAGTAGCTTCTTTAGTAACAAGAGATAAGGCTGAGCCTGTGTCTCTCAAGAGTTTAACAGAAGTGGGTTGACTGAATTGATCCAAAGCTAAGGAACCAGGAGAACAAAATGGTTCAAAGGTTGATATCATAGAAGAGGGGGAAGCATCCAGGGCAACAGTCTGACTGAGGGCAGTGACACAGGGCTCCAATAATTTCTCGGATTGCTCAGCCACCCTGACCAAAAGAGCGGGGGATCCTTGGTGAGAGGAATTTCTTTTCTTTAACTTGAGACAGTCGCTGATGACATGTCCTGGCTTCTTACAGTACCTACAACCAAAGTTTCTCTCACCAGTAGGGATAGATCCACCTGTCCCATGGACCATGGGCTCACCCTGGGTAGATGATGCAGAACCTGAGGGTCGGGTCGGTATGAACAAGAGGCAGGGACCCCGGGGTAGATGTTGGTGTGGGCCGCTTGAAAGAAGTGAAGGACTGGGACATGGGAGCATAAGACCTGGAATTTACATTTCTATTAGTTAAGGAATAATGGTCAGCCACTGGACCAGCATCAGCCAGGGTACAGATACCTCTCTGATCCAAGTGTGCTCGAATGTCGCCTTGGATACACTTTCTAACCTCCTCTAGCAGGATTAGTTCAACAAGCTTGTCATGTTCTACATGGGCAGACTCACTTTCAATCCACCTCCGACAAAGGACCTGTTTCTGCCTGAAGAACTCCACAAATGTTTGTTTGTCAGTCTTCCGGCAGTTACGGAACTGTTGCCGGTAGGCTTCAGGAACAAGTTTATAAGCGCTCAAAACCGCGGACTTAACAAGGGCATAGTCTAGACATTGATCCTCAGAGAGGGCATAAAACACATCTAATGCTTTACCAGTGAAAGATCTATAAATAAGTTGAGACCATTGAGAAACAGACCACTTGTTAAGTCGGGCAATTTTCTCAAAAAGAGAGAAGAACTTGTCTGGTTCCTCCTCATTAAATTTAGGAACACTGTTGAGGCATTTGTCTACACTGAATGTTGAAGTATTACTACCCTGAGCCAAAACTCGTTGTTTGAGAGTTTCTAGCTCCACCCCGAGTCTCTTGAGTTCAACTTGTAAAGCCAAATTACTTGGTGTAACAATTTCCTCTGAATTTCCCGACGGTTGGGCTATGATTTTATTGTTAATAAGGTAGTTGAGGACAGCCTCTTCTAACCTAGCCTTATTCATGGAAGAGCGGCCTTCTACTTCATAATAAGCAGCGAGGGATTGCCACTCTGCCTTAGTAAGCCCCTTCAGTACTTCGGCTGAAGGTGAAGCCAAAAAGCTTTCCAGGTCAAACATGTTGAACTCAAAATTGAGTAGCGAAAATAAAGTAACCGTGGCAGCTAAGCTAACTAGCTAGCTAATTAATAATATTAAAATGCAAACAACTGTGAAACACAGCAAGGGATTAACCAAACACCTGGTACACAAGATAAGGGTTAACTCACCAGTAGCTTAAGCAATAACAGGAGCAATATAAATGAACGCTGTGAACACAGCAACTTGCATCCAAAACTACTTAGCGATGAAACAACACCTGGCGAGTAACAACACTTGATATGACACAACAATGGTTAGCTCCCGGACACAGGCCCCCACTCACATCTGTCTTCCAAACCACGGGAATACTTTGAGAATTTGGAAAGAGCTTGTCGCGATCCCAATATCCTTTATACCTGGGGAGTGAAACCTACCCCAAGTTATTATCAAATAAAGGAACAAATAGGGAACACGGCAGTAATTATCCCCACAAAAACCTACTCAACTAAATGTACTTGAATAAGTAAGGACTAGTTGAAGTAAGTGAGTCACAAAAGGGAAGATAATTAATTAATTCAATTTATGTTCTAAAGGGAGTACTGACTAGCAAACAAGAATTTAAGGGAATAAGTGATTGTATATTAAAATAAGAGTGATGCCAGAAGGCTGAAAATATACCGTTAAGGAGTTAGACCAAACGAATACTACTTAACATAAGAATATTACACAGACATACAATCCCTACAAAATAGTTATTTCCTACCAAACAGGAGATTCCTTACCACCAGGATCCCTAACTGAACGTGTCACTAATACCTGATACCACTAGGGCATTGCAGAAGACTGGACAAAGCACTAGACAAGGGTCGAGGCTAGAGAAAGAATGGACACGTCTATCGTATGCCACGGTTTTTCGCTACTCCCTGGGTGCGTGATCCAGGACATTTGCTAGATAGTTTATATAATTCATTAATACTACTCTTGATTTGACTTAACAGAGTAACACAAATGATGCATATTAATAACATACATAAATATACAATTAACCTAAGTAACTAAGAACAACAATAATATAATAAGTACAATTAACAAGTTATTAATAGCTTGTCTGGAATGGAGGCGTGAACATATGCCTCACGCCATGCGAGTTCCCGAACGCTAGAGGCACGTCTACTGAATTGCGTGACCTCGGGATTTCCCTCCAACAGGTACGACTTACACAGCTCTTTACTCCCATACTGGAAGATGCGGGACGGCCTCTATGCTGATGGCGACCTCGTCTTGTATGGAGCAAGAGTTGTGGTTCCTGCCGCCCTCCGCCGCCTCACCCTAGCCCACCTGCACGACAGCCACAGGGGTGTGGAAGCTACGAAGCGCCGGGCGAGACAAGCTGTTTTTTGGCCAGGCATCGACTCCGACATCGTTAGTTCCGTTCAAGTCTGCGAGCCATGCCAGGTGCTGTAGCCTAGTCAGCAGCAGGAACCCCTCATGAACAACGACAACCCTACGAGGCCCTTTGAGTCCGTCTCTGCGGATTTCTTCGTTGTGGCGGGAAAGTCCTTTCTCGTCATCGCCGACCGGCTCTCAGGGTGGCCTGTTGTCATTCCCTGTGGAGGCAACACTACTGCCTCTCATACAGTACGTATGTTCTGTCGCTACTTCCGGGAAGTTGGTGTCCCTCTCCGCCTGAGGACTGACGGTGGGCCCCAGTTCACCAGCAACGACTTACGGGACTGCATGGAGCGATGGGGAGTTTATCATGTGGTGTCCTCGCCATATTATCCCCAGTTCAATGGACATGCCGAGGCTGCCGTAAAGTCAGTCAAGCATCTCATCCTCAAGACGGCACCCTCAGGCAACATTGACTGTGAGAAGTTTGACCGGGGTTTATTGGAATTGCGGAATACCCCCAACTTCACAGGTCGCTCCCCAGCACAGATGTTATACGGCCACCCACTACGGTCATGTGTCCCTGCCCATCCAGAGTCCTTCTCGAGGGAGTGGCAGGCCAAGACCGAGGACTGCGATCGTCGTGCAGCCACCCGTGCTGACCAGGTAAAGGCACAGTACGATCAGCACGCCCGACCCCTTCCCAGGTTGAGTATCAGGCAAACAGTTCGGGTTCAAGACCAGACGTCTCACCGCTGGGGCAAGACCAGGGATTACGAGGTCCGTCTCCTTAGTGGTCGGGTATGGTGGCGGAATCGCCGCTTCCTTCGTTCAGTACCGTCCTCTAGTGGTGAACCCCTCCCCCACATCCCTGTGAACCCTTGCTTGGACGAGAAAAGTAAGTCCTCATTCAGTGATCCCCCAGTTTTCCCACGTCACTCTCAAAGGCTCCTGGAAAAAGAGTCCGCTCGAGATTGCACTACGAGCGTGAGGGGGAGGGAGGTGTAGATATATGAGACGAATATTGCTGTAATATGTAACTCTGTACTATTTACCATTATTGATTCAGGTCTCTGTATTATATGTTAAAATTATACTCCCTTTTGTCACTGAATGTTAGTTCAGACTTTGGGCACATGCGCGCTGTACGCGCATGCGCAGATAGAGATACCCAGAGAGATTCCAAGACAGGATGCTGTTTCCCCTGTCTTAAATCCTTTTGTGTGTTTGTCCCAGAAATAGAACTTACGAACTTGACATCAGTGTGTTTCCTTTACCCCTGATTATAAAGATCACCTGAGTCTCCCACAGTTACAGCGAGACTGACTGAGTGAGGGAGAGGTATGCTTGTGTGTGAGGTTGCGGGAGCGGGCAGTGTCCCGTGTTCGGTGCCGCTCGCGAGTTGAATGGCGCGTGATTTGAATGGACTTCAATTATTTCAATGTACAGAATATTCCTCCGGCGGGGGCAATCCGCGTATTTGCAAATCCGTGTATGCTAAACCCGCGTATGTTAAAGGCCGACTGTATTTAAAAAATCAGCAATCACTAATTGTTTATTGTGAGATCACTACAGTTCTCTGTACAAAATTAACTTCTCACTATAAGGGCACATTAACATAAGATTTCTCATTCTGACATCTATCTTAGCATTAGTTACACTGTTAAACACATTAGTTACACTGAACATCGCTTGTGCAGGTTCGGGAGCTTCTTAAAGTCCCGTTCAACAACTTGGAGCACATTCTGGGAGTGTTCTCTCTTGGCCGATGAAAGATATTCTGAACCGAGCTCGATTCCACGCTCGGCACGGTCATTGATAGCATTAAGCGCTTTCGGGTTGATTGCAGATGCCTGGTATGCAGTAGACAGTTGCCAGTCTTCAACATCTAATGCAAGGAAATTTAGGTCGAGCTGAAGAGCATGGAATGTGAACAAAGGAGTCACAATCAACCGAGTCAACAAGCGTTGTTGAGAGAGAAACTGTAGACGGGAAATTTAGACTTCCCAAATCCAATTCCAAAGCGTTCTGATGGTTTGGACAATTCATTGTCTGGTTTGACTGCTAGGAGACTGTTGGCAAGTGTAAGACGTTCATCTGCTGGCACCTTGTTGCTGAAAAGTGCAAGAGGCACCATCTCAGCAGTCAGAAACCAGAGATGTCGTTGAAATGCACGTAGTGCGCTCGTGGAGATCAGCGGGTTTACGGCCTCATACTGCAGCACACGTTGGAAGAGCTTTAAGTCGTGCCATGGTGCATCCACAGAAGACGTGCAGGTCATCCACCAAGAACTATATGTTAGGGTGGCATGGTGCATCCACAGAAGACGTGCAGGTCATCCACCAAGAACTATATGTTAGGGTGGCATGGTACATCCACAGAAGACGTGCAGGTCATCCACCAAGAACTATATGTTAGGGTGCCATGGTACATCCACAGAAGACGTGCAGGTCATCCACCAAGAACTATATGTTAGGGTGGCATGGTACATCCACAGAAGACGTGCAGGTCATCCACCAAGAACTATATGTTTGGGTGGCATGGTACATCCACAGAAGATGTGCAGGTCATCCACCAAGAACTATATGTTAGGGTGGCATGGTACATCCACAGAAGACGTGCAGGTCATCCACCAAAAACTATATGTTAGGGTGGCATGGTACATCCACAGAAGACGTGCCGGTCATCCACCAAGAACTATATGTTAGGGTGCCATGGTACACCCACAGAAGACTTGCAGGTCATCCATCATATACTGTATACAGTAGTTGTCCTTAGACAGCTTTAGACAAACTTTGCTCCCCTGATGCCATTGTGACTGGAACTGTCAACAAAATCCTACGCTCTATTTCTGCATTAGGGAAGAAACCATTGAGAGATTTTTCAAACTGAAGGACCTGAAGTGCATTTTTGGTTTATTTGGGAATGCGTTCTCGGAGAACAGTACTCGAAGCTCTGAAAACGACTTGGCTTCGTCGGTATTGTGAGAATTTCCAACACTCGATGACTTGTCCAAAGCAGAGTTGTGCTCAGCTAGGTACTGCACAGCTGCAATAATACGTGTAAGAACCGATCAACACTGTTCCTTTTCTTTATTCAAGTCTTGTAACATGAGTGTATCTATGGTGTTCATTAAACACAACCTTCTTTTCACTTCCATCCATTTGATTAAGGTGATCAAATGTTCATCTGATGACTCATGAAATTGTAGTTTTCACTAAAATGCTTCCAATCAGCACAGCTTTCTTTTACTAGTTTATGTCTTACTAACCAGGAGAGCACGAGGCCCCTGGAAGTGCAGGGCCCAGGGTGGCTCTGTACTTATGGTATGCTCTTATAATGTCCAATAAAATGGCTAAATTTGGTACTAAATAAGCAAAATATCACTGTACCACTACCCACAAGAGCTATAACTATGGTCACATTTCATTATTTCAATCTATGGGGTAAGCAATAACCACACATGTGAGACCTGTGTAAAATGAGACCCCACTGTATATGAATAAGACGGACTCCCTCTACAGGATTAATGATCATTGATGTAACAGGAGCGACAATTGTAATTACTGTAGCTGTAGACAGAATAGTTGTGGGATATGAACAGTAGAAACTTGGACTCCTTGAATAAACTCTTAATTATGATAAACCAGAGTAGACTTTACACCAGTTAGGAACCTAAGACAAGGCATCTAGACACTTGATTTACTGTACATACAAGTAAGGTAGACCAGACTACACCTGAGGCAAGGTAAACACAGTGCAGTATATATATATACCGGTACATCTTTCATGATGTTTTAATATACACTGACAAGATGCTCTTCTTCTTCACAGGATAACGACAAGCCAGAAGAGTGTAAAGTCTGTTTTGACAACTTTGATGAAGCTCTTCGACGCCCGCGCTGTCTGCCGTGTGGCCACAGTGTGAGGGGGCGGGTTCTCTAGCTGCCACCAATGTGAGGGGGCGCATTCTCGGTCTGCCACCAATGTGAGGGGGCCTGACTCCCTCTCTGTTTCTACACCACCCTCATCTTATTTACTTCTCTTAGTTCTTACTCTACTCAGTTCCGTCACCTATTCTTGGGTAGCATGGGCGAGGGTCTAGGCACGTGAGTATGGTAATTTTGGTATCAGGTCACTTGGATGGAAATAAAGGTAAAATACTGTGGGAGAAATGAATACACCTAAAGTACTCTAAAAACAAATTTATTAATATAAAATCCAAGGGGAAAATAGATGTTATTAACATATAACTGCCAGGCTCAGCTCCTGGGCCTATTGCAAACTCTCTATGTCTTATGTACTGGTTTCCTTGTTTTCCTATTTACTCAACAGCAATTATTCGGACATTACACTCTTACCGTGCACCCAATACCTGGTGTCACCTTACATTATATCGTAGGACCAGCTCCTTGTCTTTCCTCCCAAGACACTAATACTGATACAAACCCCGACATGGGTCCCCCACAACATGGGTAAGTATTAACAACACCTACAACCACACTGTGGACCATAATTCCAAGGCCTGTCACAGGGTATAGCACTGGCGCCTCTACAACTGCTGTTGTGGTCGGTTACACTCCGACCCGAGGTGGGTAGCCAGACACATGGCGGGTCTGGGGTCTGGCCCAACGAAGCCTTGGGGCACATTAATCCGGCCGCATCAGTGCCATCTTCTCACATATGATCCCGGCTGGACATCTAATACATCCGAGGCCGTTGTTGGATGGTAGAGCGATTCAAGAATCACAATGGGATCGGGAGACAAACGGGATCAGCATCAGGGGACCTGTATGGGTGAAGGGACGGGCACTCACTAACTGTGACAACAACATCACGTTTCAGGGGACGTTGAAGACGTAAATATGACTTCACTCAGAGCATATCAACTACGTTACTGTAACACTTGCACAATCAACTATTAATTGGGTCAAATCACTTAAAGAAGGGCAAATTACAACACAGAGAGGATTGGCATACCTGGATGGATGAAGGGACGAGCACTTACTAACGGTAGAAATGCTCGCGGGGCCCTCACTCAAAACAGACCAGGGAGTCCACCTACTCCTATTCCGATTAATTAATTTACTGTACACTCTGACCTTGAAATTGAGACTATGAACTCATTTTCATTCTCTATTATTATCTCAACTAACAATGCTCTGACTCAGCTATCGAAAGCCAAATTAAATTGATTACAAAGGTTTGGATGGCATCAGGTCCCAACATACAGCGTTTACTCCCATAGACCAAGACGGGGGAAACAGAGAACGGGAGACGTTTCCACTGGGGGGACTCAGAAGGTTTTGTGGACGTTTGAGCGTAATATGAATCCTTAAGGTTTTTCAGGTTAGCCGTCATGACCATTACAACACCTTCTGCACTGTTTGCATTGTTGACATGATAAAGAACTCTCAGTTCACCTGTCCCAACTGCCGTGCTGACCACAACACTTTGGCTCTTAGTGATGTAACTCAACTTCCCATAAACTATGGGATGGAATCAGTCATAAGGAGACTTAAAGGTGTGTCGCTCAAGCCAGCACAAACAAAAGCACCAACAAAACCTCCTCAAGATGGACCCAGAGGCATTAGCAAGAAGTTACGGTCCTTGTTGCAGGAGGAGATGAACAAGGTCATCAGCCCCATCACTGCCTGTGATGAGAAACTGTCCCAGCTGGGAAAATATGGGAAGAAGGTGAAAGATTTGAAAACTGAACACAACTTTCTTGAGGACAGACTGAATGGTCTGCTGGAACAAAACAAGGCAGCAAAAGAACTTGTGGAGCAGGAGGAGACCAGTGTGGAGGATATGAGCACTGAAGGAGAGGAAGAAAAGCAGCAGCTGCAGGCGATGCTGGAGTACCTCAACACAGTCAACTCTCTTCAGGAGTTTCACACCGCCATCGAGGACGCTGATCGGCGTAGTGTGGTGACAGAAGATTGGATCCACAAGTGCCAGGAAAAATTCCCAAACGTGAACACTGTCCACACCTCAGTGAAGGTATGTTTGTGGAGGCTACTAAACCATAATATTTACAGTAATAGCATTTGGTGATCTTTGATGGTTGTTGTGTACAGTTCCTTCAGTAAATAGGTTGATGATTATTTCAACAAAATGTTAGGATCCAAGTGTTGACTTTCTCATGTGAGGTGAAGTAACTTTACACTTGGTACTTCACCCAGTTGCTAACAAGAAGACACAGCTTATGAGTAATTTCTTTAACATCACTTAATGCAGCATCATGTATAAATGATTAAAATCATACACTTTATTCTTTCTCAGGAGACTGAAAACATTTACACACAATTTAGGTCTTAAAAAGTACAAATATATTCCTTTACTTATACACAGACGCACCTTTATGTTAACAAAGTTTTTAAGACAAATTGGTCCATAAGTCGTTGAGAGGAAGACCCCAGCTGGGAGACTTGGCCTTCTCCATTGATGCTTCTACTTGGAAAGATTCACAATAAAATAAATCTCATGTTTATGTAATAATTTTAGTCTGAAAGAGACAAAGTTATAATAAAACTGACATGCTGGTGACTTATGAGTACAGCACAGTACAGCACAGCACAGTACAACACAGTACAACACAGTACAGTACAGCACAGTACAGCACAGCACAGTACAGCACAGCACAGTACAACACAGTACAACACAGTACAGTACAGCACAGTACAGCACAGCACAGGACAACACAGTACAACACAGTGCAGTACAGTACAGTACAGCACAGTACAGTACAACACAGTACAGTACAGCACAGTACAGTACAGTACAGTACAACACAGTGCAGTACAGCACAGTACAGTACAGTACAGTACAGTACAGCACAACACAGTACAACACAGTACAGTACAACACAGTACAGTACAGTACAACACAGTGCGGTACAGCACAGTACAGCACAGTACAGTACAATACAACACAGTACAGTGCAGTACAGCACAGCACAGTCCAGTACAGTACAGTACAGCACAGTACAGTACAGTACAGCACAGCACAGTGCAGTACAGCACAGTACAACACAGTACAGTACAGCACAGTACAGCACAGTGCAGTACAGTAGAGCACAGCACAGTACAGCACAGTGCAGTACAGTACAACACAGTACAGTACAACACAGTACAGTACAACACAGTACAGTACAGCACAGTACAACACAGTACAACGGAGTACAGTACAACTCAGTACAGTGCAGTACAGTACAGCACAGTACAGTACAGTACGCTACAGTACAGTACAGCACAGTACAACATAGAACAGTACAACACAGTACAGTACAGTACAACACAGTAAAGTACAGTACAGTACAGTTCAGTATGGCACAGTACAGCACAGTACAACACAACACAGTACAGTACAACACAGTACAGCACAGTACAGCACAGCACAGTACAACACAGTACAGCACAGTATGCTACAGTACAGTACAGCACAGTACAACATAGTACAGTACAACACAGTACAGTACAGTACAACACAGAATAACACAGTACAGTACAGTACAACAGTACAACACAGTACAGTACAACGCAGTACAGTACAGTACAGTACAGTACAGCACAGTACAGTACAGCACAGTACACACAGTACAACGTAGTACAGTACAACACAGTACAGTACAGTACAGTACAACACAGTAAAGTACAGTCCAGCACAGTATGGCACAGTACAACACAGTACAGCACAGTACAGTACAGTACAGTATGGCACAGTACAACACAGTACAACACAACACAGTACAGTACAACACAGTACAGCACAGTACAGCACAGTACAACACAGTACAGCACAGTGCAGTACAGTACAGTACAGCACAGTACAACACAGCACAACACAGCATAGCACAACACAGTACATCACAGTACAGTACAACACAGTACAGTACAACACAGTACAACACAGTACAGTACAACACAGCACAACACAGTGCAGCGCAGTACAGTACAGTACAGTACAGTACAGTACAGTACAGCACAGCACATTACAACACAGTACAACACAGTACAATACAGCACAGTACAGCACAGCACAGTACAACACAGTACAACACAGCACTGCACAACACAGTACAACACAGTACAGTACAACACGGTACAACACAGTACAGTACAGTACAGCACAGTACAACACAGCACAGTACAGCACAGTGCAGTACAGTACAGTACAGCACAGCACAGTACAACACAGTACAACACAGTACAACACAGTACAGTACAGCATAGTACAGCACAGCACAGTACAACACAGTACAACACAGTACAGTACAGCACAATACAGCACAGTACAGCACAACACAGTACAACACAGTACAGCACAGCACAGCACAGTACGACACAGTACAGCACAGTACAATACAGTACAATAGAGTACAGTTGACTTTGACTATTTCAGTTATTTAAACATTTTATGTACAGTATTGTGCAGTAATATACCCGGGATGGAGAAGCACACATATCCAGAGAGCTCATAAAGACATGGAAGAAATTATTGGCATCTTTGTGGAAGAATAGTGACAGTAAAAACAGTGAACATACAGGTGTTACAGTAAAGTAATTATAACAAGTATTGTACAGTACAATGGCAGGCAACTGTTCATTCTAACCTAAAATTGGTGGTAGGAACCAGATCATTAAGATCAGGGTCCAAAATGTTATCAAAACTCTTGAAGGAATTTGGCCCAAATGAAAGCCCAAATCATGAGCATATCTATAGTAAAGTGGTGTTTGTGGGTAACAACTCATAGTCAAAGTTTTCTCTGTTAGAATCAGGGACAGAGGTGTCCCATACTCATACCTAATTTATGATGGAAAAACTAATTCAAAGAGAAAAAATAATTTAACGTTTGTCCAATTTTAACAAGTCGTATGAATACTTAACATATAGAAGTATGTCCATTGTAGCTCAGGTGTTAATAATCCAGTATGTCATTCATAGGGACTCTGGTCAAGAATGACTCAAACTAACCTTTTGCTCTTATGTAGGTTTGACCATTTTAATTCACTTAATATGTCAGAATGGTTGTAGCTTCACTCTTGTGCTCAACAACACATCAGTGGTATTGTTTTAATGGTTCCATCTTTGATGTCCAGTAATATTTGTGTTGGTAACAACAGGTGCAGGAGAGCATCAGGTTGGCCCTGGACACGATACCCACAGAGGCTGTTGCCACAGCTGCCCCCCTCCACCTGGGAAACTCAGCCTCCACCATCTTGGAGAAATTTGATGAAATCACTACAATCAAATTAACTGTAAGTTTAACATCTTAAGACCTTTTTCCCACTAAGATAAAAAATTGAAGTAATATTGATAGTAAATTATTATTAATATTATTATTATTATTATTAATATTTTTAATTATTATTATTATTATTATTATTATTATTATTATTATTATTATTATTATTATTATTATTATTATTTTTATTTTATACAATACATGATTTGAAGGAGCATGGTGGCTGAGTGGATATAGCATTTGCCTCCTGATCCAGTGGTCAGTGGTTTGATTCCTGGGCACTCCCTGTTCACCCAGCTGTAAATGGGTACCTTAAGTTTGCAACTTGGGGAAGTGAATGGGGTGGAGTGCATTACCGGCCATGCTGCCTCCTTGTGTCCCGAAGGCTTAGTATACAGTGTGCTGTATCCACACTGTCCCTGCCTATGGGACCCACTTTCACATGATTTGAGGGACTATCCAGGTTTAGGCTCAGTAGAAAGAATCATTAACAGGTGTAGTTATAACTGTTCCTTTACCATCTGGACTAATGATCTGTCCCACATAGGAAAGGAGTCATACACAAATTAATTTAGTAACAGCAAAGTACAATAGATCCCACCTAATGTGCACGGTTACATTCCAACACACACCTTTTACCCAGACGTGGAGTAGACCGTGTTGACGTGTCCTCTCCGTGCAGCTCCGTCTTGACAGAGGTCTTAAGTCCATCCCTGTTGTTAATTCCATCAGTTCAACTTGTCCTAGGTCTACCAACGGGTCTTCTACCTCGTGGTTGTCAATCGCGTATGAGCGCGAGGTCTCTCGTCGGTGACGTTCTTCCCGTGTGACCGCACCGTCTTAGTTGGTTTCCTTCCACCTGGGTCACAATAGGTTCTAGGCCTAAGGTATTTCTTATGCTGGTGTTTCTAATTCTCTCTTTTAGTCACTCCCACAATAAGTGTGATGACCCACATTTCTGCAGCTTCTATTTTACTATTTAATTTTTTGTATAATACCCAAGTCTCGCTTCCGTGTAAAAGTGTTGTTTGAGAACGGTGTTGTAGATGTGGACTTTTACTCATATTTGAGTCTTTGAAGAGTGGATAGAGAGTGCCAACATTCTTCCTCAATTACAGTACAGTAGTTAGGGTTTTTTCATTATCTTTTAGCTGCTTTAATTTTTTATGTACAATATTGTGGTTTTCTTGTCAATGATTAACCCAATATTTCCCATATGTTATGGTATTCAATATACAAATAGTCGCCCAATGAATGGTTTTCAAGGAACCTAACCCATTGGTATAGTGAGGTAAATCTGTACTCGCCGTCTGGGCCACATCGTCCGCGTGAGTGAATGTCTCGGTCATTCCATCTCTTTGTCCATCTTCTCTAATTAATTGGACCACATACAGTAGATGACAAAGAGGGCCGGAGACAGGACGCTTCCCTGTCCGACGCCACAATTTGTGTCCAGATAGTTCTCTCCTCCAGTGACAGTACAGGTAAACCTCCAGATACGATGGGATTAGTTTCCTGAAAAACCCATTGCTGGGTGAATTATATTTTACTATGTCAAATCAGTGATATTTTATAAGGAAACAATATGTACGTAGTAGGTAGTAGGCAGCTACCAAACAGGGAGGTACTACCGCCTGGGAATATATTGGAAGCATAATGTGTTGTCTAATGGTAGACCCTGCTGCTATATGGCATCACGAAAATTGTGACCAAGTCCCAGGTTGCTGATCTATCTTTCTGCCTCATTTACACACAAATGCAGGGTCTCAACTGTCTCTCTTACTATTGACAACACCACAAATAAAACCGTACTCATTCTTGATCTGTTTTATTCATTCTATTTTATTCTCCTATGTCAGTTGATATTAATACTGAAACGGGGCCTTCTCGGATGGGTCCCACTGGTCTGGAAGATTGTGGACCCCAGGGCCGACCTGATCATCATCAAGCTACTGGGGCCTCAACTGACGCCACCACCGTTGCTGGAGGATCGGCTTTTTTCACACTTCAATTTTCCAACATTCGCGGACTGAGATCCAATTTTTCTTCTGTGGAGCACCATCTATTAACCTCTTCCCCCGACCTCTTACTACTCTCCAAACTTCAACTGACCAAAGCAGCTTCACCCAAACCTTTTCAAGTCTCTAACCACAAGCTTTATACCTACTTCCGTTCTAAGGGAGGTGTATGCGTCTACTGCAATACACGTACACCTATAGCCCGACTCACGGATCTTTAATCTCCCCTTTATGATGTCATCTGGCTCAAAATATCTCTACCTACCGTGACTATTTTTCTTTGTTTCCTATACTGTTCTCCCAACTCTACCAACTATTTCGAGCTCTTTGACTATCTCACTTCTTGCCATGAGTCGTTGCCATCCACACACCCCAACACCGAGATCCTCTACCTAGGGGATTTCAATGTACATCACAGAGAGTGGCTTGGCTTTGCAAGGGATGACCCAGGTGGAGCTGAGGCACTCTCTTTTTCCTTACTTAATGATTTGAAACAAATAATCAAACACCCTACACGCGTTCCTGATTGACACGATCAACTTGCTAACATTCTTGATCTTTGTTTTACCTCCAACCCCTCACACTATTCATACTCAATTTTTGCCCCCTTAGGGTCTTCTGATCACAATCTTATTTCTATTAAATCAAACTGGGCACGACCATCTCCCCCACCCCCCCTCTAAACGTCAACTATGGCACTATCGGAGGGCAAGCTGGCAATCCTTGCGAGAATTCTTTACCGACTTTCCTTGGGATGAATGTAGCTTTTCCACTCGGGATGCCTCAGTATGTGCTGACAGCATTGCTGGGGTTATACAAGGCGGTATGAGTGCATTTATCCCATCTTCTACCAAAACTTTCACATTACAATCATGGTTTGATCGCTCCTGCTCTCTTGCTTGCAGGGTGAGAGATAGGGCATATCGAGCTATGAAACTATCTCCTTCTCCTATTACCCACACCTCTTTCAGTACTTCTAGGAATCGTTGTAAGGCTGTTCTTCGTAGGGCCAAGCGGAATTTTATTAAAAGAAAGACTGCTGTCCTGACTAATTCTTCCTCCAGTAAATCCTTCTGGTCCTTAGCTAAAAACATCTGTAACAACTTCTGCACGCCTTCTTTTCCTCCCCTCTTCCATCCCAATAACTCTATAGCCAACTCTCCCCCTGAGAAAGCCAACCTCTTTGGCACCTTATTCTCCTCTAATTCCACCTTATACGATTCCCACTCTATCCCTCCTACCCCTGCACCTCCTACTGAACCTATGCACTTTCCTATAATCTCCACTCGCAGGGTTGCCGGTGTGTTATCCAGGTTGGATGTGAGTAAGGCGCATGGACCGGACGGAATACCCCCTCGTGTTCTGAGGGAGTTTGCTGAAGCCCTGGCCCCTTTGCTTGCTCGCCTCTTTCGCCTTTGCCTCAAAACCAAAACTTTTCCTTCTTCTTGGAAGCATGCCTTGGTTCAGCCCATCCCAAAGAAGGGTGACCATTCTAATCCCTCCAACTATCGCCCCATTGCTCTAACTTCATTCCACTCTAAGATTTTCGAAACTATCTTGAACTCCCATTTTCTCCGTCACCTTGAACGCCTTTCTCTTTTGTCGGATCACCAGTATGGCTTTCGCCAGGCGAGATCTACTGGTGATCTGCTCTCCTATTGCACCCATCTTTGGTCATCCTCTCTTAGGGATTATGGGGATACTTTTGTCGTGGCCCTCGACATCTCCAAAGCATTAGACAGGGTATGGCACAAGTCTTTGTTATCTAAACTTCCCTCTTTTGGTTTCTCTCCCCCACTTTGTTCTCTCATCTCTAGCTTCCTTGAGAATCGATCCATGGCAGTTGTTGTCGAGGGATAAATTTCTCGCTCTTTCTCTACCAATAGTGGCGTACCACAGGGTTCTGTTCTTTCACCAACTCTCTTCCTTCTTTTTATCAATGATTTACTTCACACTACAACTAATTCTATCCATTCTTACGCCTATGATTCTACTCTTCACTCTTCCTCACATTTTCCCCTTCCTCCTAACTCTCAAACTAGATCTGTTTCTAGAACTGATATCATTACTTCTATCAACGCGGATCTGTGCAGCATCTCTGAATGGGGAGATACAAACTTGGTTCAGTTCAATAGTAACAAAACTCAATATTTACCAATCACACTTTGTAAAGTAGACGATCTCCCACCAATTACATTTCAGGACGCTATCATCCTCCCAAATTCTGAAATAAATATGTTAGGCCTCACCATTTCCTCCAATATGTCCTGGAAATTACACATCCTTAGTATAACTAAAGCTGCCTCCCGAAAGTTGGGAATGCTGTACAGATGCCGCAGCTACTTCACTCCTGAGCAGTTGCTCCAAGTATATAAGGGATTCATTCGTCCTAACTTGGAGTACTGCTCTCATATCTGGGGTGGCTCTTCTTCTGTCCAACTATTAGATAGGGTGGAATCAAAGGCATTTCGTCTTATTAACTCTCCTCCTTTAGTTGACAATCTCTCTCCCCATTTTCTTCGCCGCAATGTTGCTTCACTCTCTCTCTTTTACAGGTACTTTAACCGGCAATGTTCAGTGAATTTGGCATCCTGTGTACCGCTGGCAAGGCCGTGGGTTCGTAACACACGTCTTGACGGCAGTGCCCACCATTTCTCTGTGGATATCGGTCACACGAGAATAACCCGTTATAGTACCTCCTTCTTTCCTCACACAGCCAAACTGAGGAATGCTCTGCCTTCTTCTGTGTTTCCATGCTCTTACAATCTGTCTCACTTTAAAAAGCTGGTTTTCCAGTATCTTCGTGGTGTAGATTAATACAGTATAACCTTTTTTTCTATATTTTAAATTTCTTTCCGTTCTTATTTTTTCCGCCCCCCCAGGCTCCGTTATGGGTCGTTTGACCTGTGCCCGGGTGGGCTAATTCCCGTAAAAAAAAAAAAAAAAAAAAAAACCTATGCACCATGCATCTCTACCTTCACTTGTACGCCTGCCCACGCCCCGCCACACAGCCAATCCGTGCACTACAGCCCTGCATTTGGTCGTACGTCGATCATAAACCCACCATCGCATGGCTCCACAATTATTGGCCAACGTCGTACTTATCGTTGGTGTTTTTTCTTATATAGTGAGAGGACGGCACTAACATTTAGACTGAACTGTGTTATGGTGATTGTCAAGTGATATATTCTGTGTTTTTGTGATTGTAAATTGCTTCACTTCTCTTTTAGTGAACATGTGTTCTGTGTGTGCTGGCCGATATTATAGTGCTTATGTTGTCATCCCTGGTTTTTTCTTACAGTACAGTACACTACAGGTTAATACTGTATATTACAGTAATATTTTCACTCAGTTAATGTGACTGTGAAGTGAGACATATAATACAGTATACATGTACAGTACACTACAGGTTAATACTGTACATTACAGTAATATTTTCACTCAGTTACTGTGACTGTGAAGTGAGATGTGTACAGGTACAGTCCCCTTCACTAGTACATTTACAGGGGCTCGTCAGGTTTTGTGCAGTGATATAGATTGCAACAAACTCTGGTGTCACGACTGACCGCCGTCCGGTTCTTTGTCTGTCTTTCACATTTCCTGTGTTCATAAACAATAGTCTTACATGGTGTTGGGCTATTGGGGAATCTCCTTCTAAAGCTTTCAACACACCATTGATTCGGTACATTACTCGGCAATCTTCTGCGACGTTGCCAGCACGTGCTGCGTGAAACCGTGGATGGCCATCGTTCGCCATTATACTACTATAAATTGCCAAATTTTGAGCCTGGGGACTTTTGAGACACCCTGTATATGGTTTATGCCATTAAAAACAAGTTTTTTTTTGGGGGGGGGGGGGAGGGAGGGTTGATAAAGCTGTCTCGCCTGGCATGGGGGACCTCAAAGATATAATCTTGGAATTGGAAAAGTTTAAAACTTGTCTTGTGCGGGAGAAGGTTAAGGAGCACCTCCCAGTCATCTGGTGCTCCAACAAGGAGGCCTGGGTAATGACGGTGTTGTGCCAGAGTTATATGTTTGGTTACCTCCCCAAGCACCTCAAGGAGTATGCCAAGAAGCAGAACATCACCAACAAGTATCTCCTGATCCTCAACTATGCACCTTCGCACCCGTCTGGGATGGGTGAGTGGACCGACGACATCGGTGTGATGTTTCTGCCCCGATCACCACCTCGCTCGTCCAGCCGATGGATCGGAGCGTCGTCACGACCTTCGAGGCCGACTACTTGAGGAGGTTAATGAAGCGGCTGTTGGAGAGGGAAAGGCGACCATCGAAGAATTCTGGCACGGCTACAACATCAAGCATGCCATACAAAACATTGAGAAGTCGTGGAAAGAGGTCACACAGAGCTGCACGAACGGCGCGTGGAGAAAAGTGTAGTCCTAGTGCGCGTGCGACTTCAGCGGCTTCACCGACGCTGTAGCCGTACACCTCAACATCACCGGCATCTCCCAGGAGGCCGGCTTTCGGGACTTCGATTAAGAGAATGTGGTTGAGGTCTTGGAGAGCCACTCTGAGGAGCTCAGCACAGAGGACCTGCTGCTCCTGGAACAGCAGCAGAAAATGGAGGAGTCAATGGGTGAGGAGGGCAACCCTGCACCCACGACGCTGACTCTGAAGGTGTTGAGCACTGCCATGGACCACGTGAACACTGCCATGGATCTGCTGGCTGAGAATGACCCCCAACATCAACAGGAGTTCATCTGTGAGGGCAGTGGTGGTGAAGGGCATGCTCTGCTACATGGAGCTGTACCTTAAGAAGAAGAAGGAGGCGCGTCAGACAACAATCACCTCCTTTTTCAAACCGCTGTCACAGTCAGAGCCACAACCCTCCACTGCTGACACCTCTCCAGTCCCACCCAGGAACTTCACCCTCTATAAGGCCAAGCCAAAGCCTACACCTCCAGCCCCCACTGTAGAAGACCCTTCTAGGACTCCGACTCCCACTCTCTCCATCCTCTCCGGACTCCCCAGAGTGACGTCTCCACACCACCTACAAGAGTCCCCTTAGCCTCAAAGGGACATGTAATGATGACCAGACTTGTCAATTATGATGTGGTGAGTGTTGTTATCTACAGAGAGTAGTATTGCAACATTTTATTTGTCTGTGATACAAGTGTTGGGGGACTGGCTGGGAACGTACCCCATGCTATAATGCTCCCCATTTACAATAATTCACCTGCTGATGGGTTCTTCAACAACATGACCCCGTCGTATCTCCGGGTTTGCCTCTGTGTACGGTACAACCCGCAGTTTGCACAAGAGATAAAAAAATTCAAAGCGATGGATATCGACCGCCATTTGATGGATATCGTTAAAGGGAGTTATTTTGATCGTATATAGCGAGACGGTCTTAGTTTATGACCGTCGTTAAAGCGGAATATTGCCGATCGGGATATAGTACCTGGAGGTTTACCTGTACTCTTTTGTTCCTTATATTTGCTCTTGATTGCTCCGGCAACTCTCTGGGGTCACCTTCGATATTCAAAACATTCCTCGTGCATTCTCAGAGGCCTTTATAAACCAACAAATGGCTCCTTGGTCGTGCCTACATAAACCATCAATTGGCTCCTAGGTCTTGCCTTCATAAACTAACAAATGGCTCCTTGGTCGTGCCTTCATAAACCAACAAATGGCTCCTAGGGCTTGCCTTAATAAACTAACAAATGGCTCCTTGGTCGTGCCTTCATAAACCAACAAATGGCTCCTTGGTCGTGCCTTCATAAACCAACAAATGGCTCCTTGGTCGTGCCTTCATGAACCTACAAATGGCTCCTTGGTCGTGCCTTCATAAACGAACAAATGGCTCATTGGTCGTGCCTTCATAAACCAACAAATGGCTCCTTGGTCGTGCCTTCATAATCAACAAATGGCTCCTTGGTCGTGCCTTCATAAACAACACATGGCTCCTTGGTCGTGCCTTCATAAACCAACAAATGGCTCCTTGGTCGAGCCTTCAAGAACCTACAAATGGCTCCTTGGTCGTGCCTTCATAAACGAACAAATGGCTCCTTGGTCGTGCCTTCATAAACCAACAAATGGCTCCTTGGTCGTGCCTTCATAAACAAACAAATGGCTCCTTG
Organism: Homarus gammarus; assembly: GCA_958450375.1. Lineage (NCBI taxonomy): Eukaryota > Metazoa > Arthropoda > Malacostraca > Decapoda > Nephropidae > Homarus > Homarus gammarus. The sequence goes on along the minus strand of CAUDMG010000630.1, from coordinate 325,840 downwards.
GTCGTGCCTTCATGAACCTACAAATGGCTCCTTGGTCGTGCCTTCATAAACCAACAAATGGCTCCTTGGACGTGTCTTCATAAACCAACAAATGGCTCCTTGGTCGTGCGTTCATAATCAACAAATGGCTCCTTGGTCGTGCCTTCATAATCAACACATGGCTCCTTGGTCTTGCATTCATAAAAAACAAATGGCTCTTTGCACGCGCTTTCATAAACCAACAAATGGCTCCTTAGTCGTGCCTTTATAAATCAACAAATGGCTCCACGGGCGTGCCATTATAAACCAACAAGTGGCTCCTCGGTGGTGCCATTATAAACCAGCAAATGGCTCCTTGGTCGTGCCTTCATAACCAACAAATGGCTTCTTGCTCGTGCCTTCATAAACCAACAAATGGCTCCTTGGTCGAGCTTTCATAAACCAACAAATGGCTCCTTGGTCGTGGATCTATAAACCAACAAATGGCTCCTTGGTCGTGCCTTCATTAACCAACAAATGGCTCCTTGATCGTGCCCTCATAAACCAACACATGGCTCCTCGGTCGTGCCATTATAAATCAACAAATGGCTCCTTGGTCGTGCCTTCATAATCAACACATGGCGACTTGGTCATGCATTCATAAACCATCAAATGGCTCCTTGGATGCGCTTTCATAAACCAACAAATGGCTCCTTGGTCGTGCCTTTATAAATCAACAAATGGCTCCTTGGTTGTGCCTTTATAAACCAACAAATGGCTCCTTGGTCGTGCCTTTATAAACCAACAAATGGCTCCTTGGTCGTGCCATTATAAACCAACAAATGGCTCCTTGGTATTGCCTTCATTAACCAAGAAATGGCTCCTTGGTCGTGCCATCATGAACCAAGAAATGGCTCCTTGGTCGTGCCCTTATAAACCAACACATGGCTCCTTAGTCGAGCCTTCATAAAACAACAAATGGCTCCTTGATCGTGGCTCTATAAACCAACAAATGGCTCCTTGGTCGTGCCTTCATAAACCAACAAATGGCTCCTTGATCGTGCCTTCATAAACCAACACATGGCTCCTCGGTCGTGCCATTATAAATCAACAAATGGCTAAATGGTCGTGCCCTTATAAACCAACACATGGCTCCTTAGTCGAGCCTTTATAAACCAACAAATGGCTCCTTGGTCGTGCCTTCAAAAACCAACAAATGGCTCCTTGATCGTGCCTTCATAATCAACACATGGCGACTTGGTCATGCATTCATAAACCATCAAATGGCTCCTTGGATGCGCTTTCATAAACCAACAAATGGCTCCTTGGTCGTGCCTTTATAAATCAACAAATGGCTCCTTGGTTGTGCCTTTATAAACCAACAAATGGCTCCTTGGTCGTGCCATTATAAACCAACAAATGGCTCCTTGGTATTGCCTTCATAAACCAAGAAATGGCTCCTTGGTCGTGCCATCATAAACCAAGAAATGGCTCCTTGGTCGTGCCTTCATAAACCAACACATGGCTCCTCGGTCGTGCCATTATTAATCAACAAATGGCTCCTTGGTCGCGCCTTCATAATCAACACATGGCTCCTTGGTCATGCATTCATAAACCAACAAATGACTCCTTGGATGCGCTTTCATAAACCAACAAATGGCTCCTGGGTCGTGCCTTCATAAACCAAGAAATGGCTCCTTGGTCGTGCCTTTATAAACCAGCACATGGCTCCTTGGTCGTACCTTCATAACCCAACACATGGCTCCTTGGTCGTACCTTCATAAACCAACAAATGGCACCATGGTCGTTCCTTCATAAACCAACAAATGGCTCCATGGTCGTTCCTTCATAAACCAACAAATGGCTCCTTGGTCTTGCCTTTAAAAACCAACACATGGATCCTTGGTCGTGCCTTCATAAACCAACACATGGCTCCTTGGTCGTTCCTTCATAAACCAACAAATGGCTCCTTGGTCGTGCCTTTATAAACTAACACATGGCTCCTTGGTCGTACCTTCATAACCCAACACATGGCTCCTTGGTCGTACCTTCATAAACCAGCAAATGGCACCATGGTCGTTCCTTCATAAACTAACAAATGGCTCCTTAGTCGTTCCTTCATAAACAAACTAATGGCTCCTTGGTCGTGCCTTTATAAACCAACAAATGGCTCCTTGGTCGTGCCTTCATAAACCAACAAATGGCTCCTTGGTCGTGCCTTCATGAACCAACAAATGGCTCATTGGTCATTCCTTCATAAGCTACAAATGGCTCCTTGGTCGTGCCTTTATAAACCAACAAATGGCTCCTTGGTCGTGCCTTTATAAACCAACAAATGGCTGCTTGGTCGTGCCTTCACAAACCAACAAATGGGGCCTTGGTCATGGCTTCATAAACCAACACATGGCTCCTTGTTCATGACTTCATAAACCAACAAATGGCTCCATGGTCGTTCCTTCATAAACCAACAAATGGCTCCTTGGTCTTGCCTTCAAAAACCAACACATGGCTCCTTGGTCGTGCCTTCATAAACCAACACATGGCTTCTTGGTCGTGCCTTCATAAACCAACAAATGGCTCCTTGGACGTGCCTTTATAAACTAAAATATGGCTCCTTGGTCGTACCTTCATAACCCAACACATGGCTCCTTGGTCGTACCTTCATAAACCAACAAATGGCTCCATGGTCGTTCCTTCATAAACAAACAAATGGCTCCTTGGTCGTTCCTTCATAAACCAACAAATGGCTCCTTGGTCGTGCCTTTATAAACCAACAAATGGCTCCTTGGTCGTGCCTTCATAAACCAACAAATGGCTCCTTGGTCGTGCCTTCATGAACCAACAAATGGCTCATTGGTCATTCCTTCATAAGCTAACAAATGGCTCCTTGGTCGTGCCTTTATAAACTAACACATGGCTCCTTGGTCGCACCTTCATAACCCAACACATGGCTCCTTGGTCGTGCCTTCATAAACCAACAAATGGCTCCTTGGTCATTCCTTCATAAACTAACAAATGGCACCCTGGTCGTGCCTTCATAATCAACATATGGCTCCTTGGTCATGATTTCATAAACCAACAAATGGCTCCTTGGTCGTGCCTTTATAATCCAACAAATGGCTCCTTGGTGATTCCTTCATAAACTAACAAATGGGTCCTTGGTCGTGCCTTCATAAGCCAATAAATGGCTCCTTGGTCATTCCTTCATAAACTAACAAATGGCTCTTTGGTCGCGCCTTCATGAACCTACAAATGGCTCCTTGGTCGTGCCTCCATAACCACCAAACGGCTCCTTGGTCGTTCCTTCATAAACAAACAAATGGCTCCTTGGTCGTTCCTTCATAAACCAACAAATGGCTCCTTGGTCTTGCCTTTAAAAACCAACACATGGCTCCTTGGTCGTGCCTTCATAAACCAACACATGGCTCCTTGGTCGTGCCTTCATAAACCAACAAATGGCTCCTTGGTCGTGCCTTTATAAACTAACACATGGCTCCTTGTTCGTACCTTCATAACCCAACACATGGCTCCTTGGTCGTACCTTCATAAACCAACAAATGGCTCCATGGTCGTTCCTTTATAAACCAACAAATGGCTCCTTGGTCGTGCCTTCATAAACCAACACATGGCTCCTTGGTCGTGCCTTCATAAACCAACAAATGGCTCCTTGGTCATTCCTTCATAAACAAACAAATGGCTCCCTGGTCGTGCCTTCATAATCAACACACGGCTCCTTGGTCATGACTTCATAAACCAACAAATGTCTCCTTGGTCGTGCCTTCATAAACCAACAAATGGCTCCTTGGTCATTCCTTCATAAACTAACAAATGGCTCCCTGGTCGTGCATTCATAATCAACACATGGCTCCTTGGTCATGATTTCATAAACCAACAAATGGCTCCTTGGTCGTGCCTTCATAAACCAACAAATGGCTCCTTGGTCATTCCTTCATAAACTAACAAATGGCACCCTGGTCGTGCATTCATAATCAACACATGGCTCCTTGGTCGTGCCTTCATAAACCAACAAATGGCTCCTTGGTCGTGCCTTCATGAACCAACAAATGGCTCATTGGTCAATCCTTCATAAGCTAACAAATGGCTCCTGGTCGTGCCTTTTTAAACCAACAAATGGCTCCTTGGTCGTGCCTTTATAAACCAACAAATGGCTCCTTGGTCGTGCCTTCACAAACCAACAAATGGGTCCTTGGTCATGACTTCATAAACCAACACATGGCTCCTTGGTCATGACTTCATAAACCCTCAAATGGCTCCATGGTCGTTCCTTCATAAACCAACAAATGGCTCCTTGGTCTTGCCTTTATAAACCAACAAATGGCTCCTTGGTCGTGCCTTCATAAACCAACAAATGGCTCCTTGGTCGTACCTTCATAACCCAACACATGGCTCCTTGGTCGTACCTTCATAAACCAACAAATGGCTCCATGGTCGTTCCTTCATAAACAAACAAATGGCTCCTTGGTCGTTCCTTCATAAACCAACAAATGGCTCCTTGGTCGTGCCTTTATAAACCAACAAATGGCTCCTTGGTCGTGCCTTCGTAAACCAACAAATGGCTCCTTGGTCGTGCCTTCATGAACCAACAAATGGCTCACTGGTCATTCCTTCATAAGCTAACAAATGGCTCCTTGGTCGTGCCTTTATAAACCAACACATGGCTCCTTGGTCGTACCTTCAGAAACCAACACATGGCTCCTTGGTCGTGCCTTCATAAACCAACAAATGACTCCTTGGTCATTTCTTCATAAACTAACAAATGGCTCCCTGGTCGTGCCTTCATAATCAACACATGGCTCCTTGGTCATGATTTCATAAACCAACAAATGGCTCCTTGGTCGTGCCTTTATAATCCAACAAATGACTCCTTGGTCGTGCCTTCATAAACCAGCAAATGGCTCCTTGGTGATTCCTTCATAAACTAACAAATGGGTCCTTGGTCGTGCCTTCATAAGCCAACAAATGGCTCCTTGGTCATTCCTTCAAAAACTAGCAAATGGCTCCTTGGTCGTGCCTTCATGAACCTACAAATGGCTCCTTGGTGGTGCCTCCATAACCATCAAATGGCTCCTTGGTCGTGCCATTATAAACCAACAAATGGCTCCTTGGTCTTGCCTTTTTAAGCCAACACATGGCTCCTTGGTCGTGGCTTCATAATCCAACAAATGGCTCCTTGGTCTTGCCTTCATAAACCAACAAATGGCTCCTTGGTCGTGCCTTCATAAACCAAGAAATGGCTCCTTGGTCGTGCCTTTATAAACCAACACATGGCTCCTTGGTCGTACATTCATAACCCAACGAATGGCTCCATGGTCGTTCCTTCATAAACAAACAAATGGCTCCTTGGTCGTTCCTTCATAAACCAACAAATGGCTCCTTGGTCTTGCCTTTAAAAACCAACACATGGCTCCTTGATCGTGCCTTCATAAACCAACACATGGCTCCTTGGTCGTGCCTTCATAAACCAACAAATGGCTCCTTGGTCGTACCTTCATAACCCAACACATTGATCCTTGGTCGTACCTTCATAAACCGACAAATGGCTCCATGGTCGTTCCTTCATAAACCAACAAATGGCTCCTTGGTCGTTCCTACATAAACCAACAAATGGCTCCTTGGTCGTGCCTTCATAAACCAACAAATGGCTCCTTGGTCGTGCCTTCATGAACCAACAAATGGCTCATTGGTCATTCCTTCATAAACCAACAAATGGCTCCTGGGTCGTGCCTTTATAAACCAACAAATGGGTCCTTGGTCGTGCCTTCACAAACCAACAAATGGGTCCTTGGTCATGACTACATAAACCAACACATGGCTCCATGGTCGTTCCTTCATAAACCAACAAATGGCTCCTTGGTCTTGCCTTTAAAAACCAACACATGGCTCCTTGGTCGTGCTTTCATAAACCAACACATGGCTCCTTGGTCGTGCCTTCATAAACCAACAAATGGCTCCTTGGTCGTGCCTTTATAAACTAACACATGGCTCCTTGGTCGTACCTTCATAACCCAACACATGGCTCCTTGGTCGTACCTTCATAAACCAACAAATGGCTCCATGGTCTATCCTTCATAAACCAACAAATGGCTCCTTGGTCGTGCCTTTATAAACCAACAAATGGCTCCTTGGTCGTGCCTTCATAAACCAACAAATGGTTCCTTGGTGGTGCCTTCACAAACCAACAAATGGCTCCTTGGTCATGACTTCAGAAACCAACACATGGCTCCTTGGTCATGACTTCATAAACCAACACATGGCTCCTTGGTCGTGCCTTCATAAACCAACAAATGGCTCCGTGGTCATTCCTTCATAAACAAACAAATAGCTCCCTGGTCGTGCCTTCATAATCAACACATGGCTCCTTGGTCATGATTTCATAAACCAACAAATGGCTCCTTGGTGATGCCTTTATAATCCAACAAATGGCTCCTTGGTGATTCCTTCATAAACTAACTAATGGGTCCTTGGTCGTGCCTTCATAATCCAACAAATGGCTCCTTGGTCATTCCTTCATAAACTAACAAATGGCTCCTTGGTCGCGCCTTCATGAACCTACAAATGGCTCCTTGGTCGTGCCTCCATAACCACCAAATGGCTCCATGGTCGTGCCATTATAAACCAACAAATGGCTCCTTGGTCTTGCCTTTATAAACCAACACATGGCTCCTTGGTCGTGGCTTCATAAACCAACAAATGGCTCCTTGGTCTTGCCTTCATAAACCAACAAATGGCTCCTTGGTCGTGCCTTCATAAACCAAGAAATGGCTCCTTGGTCGTGCCTTTATAAACCAACACATGGCTCCTTGGTCGTACCTTCATAACCCAACAAATGGCTCCATGGTCGTTCCTTCATAAACAAACAAATGGCTCCTTGGTCGTTCCTTCATAAACCAACAAATGGCTCCTTGGTCTTGCCTTTAAAAACCAACACATGGCTCCTTGGTCGTGCCTTCATAAACCAACACATGGCTCCTTGGTCGTGCCTTCATAAACCAACAAATGGCTCCTTGGTCGTGCCTTTATAAACTAACACATGGCTCCTTGGTCGTACCTTCATAACCCAACACATGGCTCCTTGGTCGTACCTTCATAAACCAACAAATGGCGCCATGGTCATTCCTTCATAAACCAACAAATGGCTCCTTGGTCGTGCCTTCATAAACCAACAAATGGCTCCTTGGTCGTGCCTTCATAAACCAACACATGGCTCCTTGATCGTGCCTTCATAAACCAACAAATGGCTCCTTGGTCATTCCTTCATAAACAAACAAATGGCTCCCTGGTCGTGCCTTCATAATCAACACATGGCTCCTTGGTCATGACTTCATAAACCAACAAATGTCTCCTTGGTCGTGCCTTCATAAACCAACAAATGGCTCCTTGGTCATTCCTTCATAAACTAACAAATGGCTCCCTGGTCGTGCCTTCATAATCAACATGTGGCTCCTTGGTCATGATTTCATAAACCAACAAATGGCTCCTTGGTCGTGCCTTTATTATCCAACAAATGGCTCCTTGGTCGTGCCTTCATAAACCAACAAATTGCTCCTTGGTCGTGCCTTCATGAACCAACAAATGGCTCATTGGTCATTCCCTCATAAGCTAACAAATGGCTCCTTGGTCGTGCCTTCATAATAATCAACACATGGCTCCTTGGTCATGAATTCATAAACCAACAAATGGCTCCTTGGATGCGCTTTCATGAACAAACAAATGGCTCCTTGGTCGTGTCTTTATAAACCAAGAAATGGCTCCTTGGTCTTGCCTTTATAAACCAACAAATGGCTCCTTGGTCCTGCCTTCATAAACCACGAAATGGCTCCCTGGTCGTGCCTTTATAATCCAACACATGGCTCCTTGGTCGTACCTTCACAAACCAACAAATGGCTCCTTGGTCTTGCCTTCATAAACCAACAAATGGCTCCGTGGTCGTGCCTTCATAAACCAAGAAATGACTGCTTGGTCGTGCCTTTATAAACCAACACATGGCTCCTTGGTCGTACCTTCATAAACCAACAAATGTCTCCTTGGTTGTTCCTTCATAAACCAACAAATGGCTCCTTGGTCGTTCCTTTATAAACCAAAAAATGGCTCCTTGGTCGTGCCTTTATAAACCAACAAATGGGTCCTTGGTCGTGCCTTCTTAAACCAACAAATGGCTCCTTGGTCGTGCCTTCATAAACCAACAAATGGCTCCTTGGTCGTGCCTTTATAGACCAACAAATGGCTCCTAGGTCGTGCCTTTATAAACCAACAAATGGCTCCCTGGTCGGGCCTTCATAAACCAACAAATGGCTCCCTGGTCGTGCCTTCATAAACCAACAAATGGCTCCTTGGTCGCGCCTTCATAAACCAACAAATGGCTCCTTGGTCAAGCCTTCATAGACCAATAAATGGCTCCTTGGTCGTGTATTCATAACCAATAAATGGCTCCTTGGTCGTGCCTTCATAAACCAACACTTGGCTCCTTGGTCGTGCCTTCATAAACCAACAAATGGCTCCTTGGTCGTTCCTTCATAAACCAACAAATGGCTCCTTGGTCGTGCCTTCATAATGAACCCATGGCTCCTTGGTCTTGCATTCATAAACCAACAAATGGCTCCTTAGATGCGCTTTCATAAACCAACAAATGGCTCCTTGGTCGTGCCTTTATAAGTCAACAAATGGCTCCTCGGTCGTGCCATTATAAACCAACAAGTGGCTCCTCGATCGTGCCATTATAAACCAGCAAATGGCTCATTGGTCATTCCTTCATAAGCTAATAAATGGCCCCCTGGTCGTGCCTTCATAAACCAACAAATGGCTCCTTGGTCGTGCGTGTATAAACCAACAAATGGCTCCTTGGTCGTGCCTTTATAAACCAACAAATGGCCCCTTGGTCGTGCCTTTATAAACCATCAAATGGCTCCTTGATCGTGCCTTCATAAACCAACAAATGGCTCCTTGATCGTGCCTTCATAAACCAAGAAATGGCTCCTTGGTCGTGCCTTCATAAACCAAGAAATGGCTCCTTGGTCGTGCCTTCATAAACCAAGAAATGGCTCATTGGTCGTGCATTTATAAGCCAACACATGGCTCCTTGGTCGTACCTTCATAAACCAACACATGGCTCCTTGGTCGTACCTTCATAAACCAACACATGGCTCCTTGGTCGTGCCTTCATAAACCAACAAATGGCCCCTTGGTCGTGCCTTCATAAACCAACAAATGGCTTCTTGGTCGTGCCTTCATAAACCAACAAATGGCTCCTTGGTCATGACTTCATTAACCAACACATGGCTCCTTGATCATGACTTCATAAACGAACACATGGCTCCTTGGTCGTGCCTTCATAAACCAACAAATGGCTCCTTGGTCATTCCTTCATAAACCAACAAATGGCACCTTGGTCATGCCTTCATAAACCAACAAATGGCTCCTTGGTCATTCCTTCATAAACAAACAAATGGCTCCCTGGTCGTGCCTTCATAATCAACACATGGCTCCTTGGTCATGACTTCATAAACCAACACATGGCTCCTTGGTTGTGCCTACATAAACCAACAAATGGCTCCTTGGTCGTGCCTTCATAAACCAACAAATGGCTCCTTGGTCGTGCCTTTATAGACCAACAAATGGCTCCTTGCTCGTGCCTTTATAAACCAACAAATGGCTCCCTGGTCGTGCCTTCATAAACCAACAAATGGCTCCTTGGTCGTGCCTTTATAAACCAACAAATGGCTCCTTGGTCGTGCCTTCATAAACCAACAAATGGCTCCTTGGTCGTGACTTTATAAACCAACAAATGGCTCCTTGTTCGAACCTTCATAAACCAACAAATGGCTCCTTGGTCGTGCCTTTATAGACCAACAAATGGTTCCTTGGTCGTGCCTTTATACGCCAACAAATGGCTCATTGGTCGTGCCTTCATAAACCAACAAATGGCTCCTTGGTCGTGCCTTCATAAACCAACAAATGGCTCCTTGGTCTTGCCTTCATAACCAACAAATTGCTCCTTGGGCGTGCATTCAAAAATCAACACATGGCTCCTTGGTCGTGCCTTCATAAACCAACAAATGGCTCCTTGGTTGTTCCTTCATAAACCAACAAATGGCTCCTTGGTCGTGCCTTCATAATCAACACATGGCTCCTTGGTCTTGCAATCATAAACCAACAAATGGCTCCTTGGATGGGCTTTCATAAACCAACAAATGGCTGCTTGCTCGTGCCTTTATAACCCAACAAATGGCTCCTTGTTCGAGCTTTCATAAACCAACAAATGGCTCCTTGGTCGTGGCTCTATAAACCAATAAATGGCTCCTTGGTCGTGCCTTCATAAACCAAGAAATGGCTCCTAGGTCTTGTCTTCATAAACCAAGAAATGGCTCCTTGGTCGTGCCTTCCTAAACCAAGAAATGGCTCCTTGGTTGTGCCTTTATAAGCCAACACATGGCTCCTTGGTCGAGCCTTCATAAAACAACAAATGGTCCTTGGTCGTGCCTTCATAAACCAACAAATGGCTCCTTCATCGTGCCTTCATAAACCAACACATGGCTCCTCGGTCGTGCCATTATAAATCAACAAATGGCTCCTTGGTCGTGCCTTCATAATCAACACATGGCTCCTTGGTCATGCATTCATAAGCCAACAAATGGCTCCTTGGGTGCGCTTTCATAAACCAACAAATGGCTCCTTGGTCGTGCCTTTATAAACCAACAAATGGCTCCTTGGTCGTGCCATTATAAACCAACAAATGGCTCCTTGGTCATGGCTTCATAAACCAACACATGGCTCCTTGATCATGACTTCATAAACGAACACATGGCTCCTTGGTCGTGCCTTCATAAACCAACAAATGGCTCCTTGGTCATTCCTTCATAAACCAACAAATGGCTCCTTGGTCATGCCTTCATAAACCAACAAATGGCTCCTTGGTCATTTCTTCATAAACAAACAAATGGCTCCCTGGTCGTGCCTTCATAATCAACACATGGCTCCCTGGTCGTGCCTTCATAATCAACACATGGCTCCTTGGTCATGATTTCATAAACCAACAAATGGCTCCTTGGTCGTGCCTTTATAATCCAACAAATGGGTCCTTGGTCGTGCCTTCATAAGCCAACAAATGGCTCCTTGGTCATCCCTTCATAAACTAACAAATGGCTCCTTGGTCGTGCCTTCATGAACCTACAAATGGCTCCTTGGTGGTGCCTCCATAACCACCAAATGGCTCCTTGGTCGTGCCATTATAAACCAACAAATGGCTCCTTGGTCTTGCCTTTATAAGCCAACACATGGCTTCTTGGTCGTGCCTTCATAAACCAACAAATGGCTCCTTGGTCGTACCTTCATAACCCAACACATGGCTCCTTGGTCGTACCTTCATAAACCATCAAATGGCTCCTTGGTCGTGCCTTTATAAACCAACAAATGGGTCCATGGTCGTGCCTTCATGAACCAACAAATGGCTCACTGGTCATTCCTTCATGAGCTAACAAATGGCTCCTTGGTCGTGCCTTTATAAACTAACAAATGGCTCCTTGGTCCTACCTTCATAAACCAACACATGGCTCCTTGGTCGTGCCTTCATAAACCAACAAATGGCTCCTTGGTCATTCCTTCATAAACTAACAAATGGCTCCCTGGTCGTGCCTTCATAATCAACACATGGCTCCTTGGTCATGATTTCATAAACCAACAAATGGCTCCTTGGTCGTGCCTTTATAATCCAACAAATGACTCCTTAGTCGTGCCTTCATAAACCAGCAAATGGCTCCTTGGTGATTCCTTCATAAACTAACAAATGGGTCCTTGGTCGTGCCTTCATAAGCCAACAAATGGCTCCTTGGTCATTCCTTCATAAACTAACAAATGGCTCCTTGGTCGTGCCTTCATGAACCTACAAATGGCTCCTTGGTGGTGCCTCCATAGCCACCAAATGGCTCCATGGTCGTGCCATTATAAACCAACAAATGGCTCCTTGGTCTTGCCTTTATAACCCAACACATGGCTCCTTGGTCGTGGCTTCATAAACCAACAAATGGCTCCTTGGTCTTGCCTTCATAAACCAACAAATGGCTCCTTGGTCGTGCCTTCATAAACCAAAAAATGGCTCCTTGGTCATGCCTTTATAAACCAACACATGGCTCCTTGGTCGTACAATCATAACCCAACAAATGGCTCCATGGTCGTTCCTTCATAAACAAACAAATGGCTCCTTGGTCGTTCCTTCATAAACCAACAAATGGCTCCTTGGTCTTGTCTTTAAAAACCAACACATGGCTCCTTGGTCGTGCCTTCATAAACCAACACATGGCTCCTTGGTCGTGCCTTCATAAACCAACAAATGGCTCCTTGGTCGTACCTTCATAACCCAACATATTGATCCTTGGTCGTACCTTCATAAACCGACAAATGGCTCCATGGTCGTTCCTTCATAAACCAACAAATGGCTCCTTGGTCGTTCCTACATAAACCAACAAATGGCTCCTTGGTCGTGCCTTCATAAACCAACAAATGGCTCCTTGGTCGTGCCTTCATGAACCAACAAAAGGCTCATTGGTCATTCCTTCATAAGCTAACAAATGGCTCCTTGGTCGTGCCTTTATAAACCAACAAATGGCTCCTTAGTCGTGCCTTTATAAACCAACAAATGGGTCCTTGGTCGTGCCTTCACAAACCAACAAATGGGTCCTTGGTCATGACTTCATAAACCAACACATGTCTCCTTGGTCATGACTTCATAAACCAACAAATGGCTCCATGGTCGTTCCTTCATAAACCAACAAATGGCTCCTTGGTCTTGCCTTTAAAAACCAACACATGGCTCCTTGGTCGTGCTTTCATAAACCAACACATGGCTCCTTGGTCGTGCCTTCATAAACCAACAAATGGCTCCTTGGTCGTGCCTTTATAAACTAACACATGGCTCCTTGGTTGTACCTTCATAACCCAACATATGGCTCCTTAGTCGTACCTTCATAAACCAACAAATGGCTCCATGGTCGATCCTTCATAAACCAACAAATGGCTCCTTGATCGTGCCTTTATAAACCAACAAATGGCTCCATGGTCGTGCCTTCACAAACCAACAAATGGTTCCTTGGTCGTGCCTTCACAAACCAACAAATGGCTCCTTGGTCATGACTTCATAAACCAACACATGGCTCCTTGGTCATGACTTCATAAACCAACACATGGCTCCTTGGTCGTGCCTTCATAAACCAACAAATGGCTCCGTGGTCATTCCTTCATAAACAAACAAATGGCTCCCTGGTCGTGCCTTCATAATCAACACATGGCTCCTTGGTCATGATTTCATAAACCAACAAATGGCTCCTTGGTCGTGCCTTTATAATCCAACAAATGGCTCCTTGGGGATTCCTTCATAAACTAACTAATGGGTCCTTGGTCGTGCCTTCATAATCCAACAAATGGCTCCTTGGTCATTCCTTCATAAACTAACAAATGGCTCCTTGGTCGCGCCTTCATGAACCTACAAATGGCTCCTTGGTCGTGCCTCCATAACCACCAAATGGCTCCATGGTCGTGCCATTATAAACCAACAAATGGCTCCTTGGTCCTGCCTTTATAAACCAACACATGGCTCCTTGGTCGTGGCTTCATAAACCAACAAATGGCTCCTTGGTCTTGCCTTCATAAACCAACAAATGGCTCCTTGGTCGTGCCTTCATAAACCAAGAAATGGCTCCTTGGTCGTGGCTTTATAAACCAACACATGGCTCCTTGGTCGTACCTTCATAACCCAACAAATGGCTCCATGGTCGTTCCTTCATAAACAAACAAATGGCTCCTTGGTCGTTCCTTCATAAACAAACAAATGGCTCCTTGGTCTTGCCTTTAAGAACCAACACATGGCTCCTTGGTCGTGCCTTCATAAACCAACACATGGCTCCTTGGTCGTGCCTTCATAAACCAACAAATGGCTCCTTGGTCGTGCCTTTATAAACTAACACATGGCTCCTTGGTCGTACCTTCATAGCCCAACACATGGCTCATTGGTCGTACCTTCATAAACCAACAAATGGCTCCATGGTCGTTCCTTCATAAACCAACAAATGGCTCCTTGGTCGTGCCTTCATAAACCAACAAATGGCTCCTTGGTCGTGCCTTCATAAACCAACACATGGCTCCTTGATCGTGCCTTCATAAACCAACAAATGGCTCCTTGGTCATTCCTACATAAACAAACAAATGGCTCCCTGGTCGTGCCTTCATAATCAACACATGGCTCTTTGGTCATGACTTCATAAACCAACAAATGTCTCCTTGGTCGTGCCTTCATAAACCAACAAATGGCTCCTTGGTCATTCCTTCATAAACAAACAAATGGCTCCCTGGTCGTGCCTTCATAATCAACACATGGCTCCTTGGTCATGATTTCATAAACCAACAAATGGCTCCTTGGTCGTGCCTTTATAATCCAACAAATGACTCCTTGGTCGTGCCTTCATAAACCAGCAAATGGCTCCTTGGTGATTCCTTCATAAACTAACAAATGGGTGCTTGGTCGTGCCTTCATAAGCCAACAAATGGCTCCTTGGTCATTCCTTCATAAACTAACAAATGGCTCCTTGGTCGTGCCTTCATGAACCTACAAATGGCTCCTTGGTGGTGCCTCCATAACCACCAAATGGCTCCTTGGTCGTGCCATTATAAACCAACAAATGGCTCCTTGGTCTTGCCTTTATAAGCCAACACATAGCTCCTTGGTCGTGGCTTCATAAACCAACAAATGGCTCCTTGGTCTTGCCTTCATAAATCAACAAATGGCTCCTTGGTCGTGCCTTCATAAACCAACAAATGGCTCCTTGGTCGTGCCTTTATAAACCAACACATGGCTCCTTGGTCGTACATTCATATCCCAACATATGGCTCCATGGTCGTTCCTTCATAAACAAACAAATGGCTCCTTGGTCGTTCCTTCATAAACCAACAAATGGCTCCTTGGTCTTGCCTTTTAAAACCAACACATGGCTAATTGGTCGTGCCTTCAAAAACCAACACATGGCTCCTTGGTCGTGCCTTCATAAACCAACAAATGGCTCCTTGGTCGTACCTTCATAACCCAACATATTGATCCTTGGTCGTACCTTCATAAACCGACAAATGGCTCCATGGTCGTTCCTTCATAAACCAACAAATGGCTCCTTGGTCGTTCCTACATAAACCAACAAATGGCTCCTTGGTCGTGCCTTCATAAACCAACAAATGGCTCCTTGGTCGTGCCTTCATGAACCAACAAATGGCTCATTGGTCATTCCTTCATAAGCTAACAAATGGCTCCTTGGTCGTGCCTTTATAAACCAACAAATGGCTCCTTGGTCGTGCCTTTATAAACCAACAAATGGGTCCTTGGTCGTGCCTTCACAAACCAACAAAT
Organism: Homarus gammarus; assembly: GCA_958450375.1. Taxonomy (NCBI): domain Eukaryota; kingdom Metazoa; phylum Arthropoda; class Malacostraca; order Decapoda; family Nephropidae; genus Homarus; species Homarus gammarus. Next base: position 310,482 of record CAUDMG010000630.1, on the reverse strand, counting down.
GGGTCCTTGGTCATGACTTCATAAACCAACACATGGCTCCTTGGTCATGACTTCATAAACCAACAAATGGCTCCATGGTCGTTCCTTCATAAACCAACAAATGGCTCCTTGGTCTTGCCTTTTAAAACCAACACATGGCTCCTTGGTCGTACCTTCATAAACCAACAAATGGCTCCATGGTCGATCCTTCATAAACCAACAAATGGCTCCTTGGTCGTGCCTTTATAAACCAACAAATGGCTCCTTGGTCGTGCCTTCACAAACCAACAAATGGTTCCTTGGTCGTGCCTTCACAAACCAACAAATGGCTCCTTGGTCATGACTTCATAAACCAACACATGGCTCCTTGGTCATGACTTCATAAACCAACACATGGCTCCTTGGTCGTGCCTTCATAAACCAACAAATGGCTCCGTGGTCATTCCTTCATAAACAAACAAATAGCTCTCTGGTCGCGCCTTCATAATCAACACATGGCTCCTTGGTCATGATTTCATAAACCAACAAATGGCTCCTTGGTCGTGCCTTTATAATCCAACAAATGGCTCCTTGGAGATTCCTTCATAAACTAACTAATGGGTCCTTGGTCGTGCCTTCATAATCCAACAAATGGCTCCTTGGTCATTCCTTCATAAACTAACAAATGGCTCCTTGGTCGCGCCTTCATGAACCTACAAATGGCTCCTTGGTCGTGCCTCCATAACCACCAAATGGCTCCTTGGTCGTGCCATTATAAACCAACAAATGGCTCCTTGGTCTTGCCTTTATAAACCAACACATGGCTCCTTGGTCGTGGCTTCATAAACCAACAAATGGCTCCTTGGTCTTGCCTTCATAAACCAACAAATGGCTCCTTGGTCGTTCCTTCATAAACCAAGAAATGGCTCCTTGGTCGTGCCTTTATAAACCAACACATGCCTCCTTGGTCGTACCTTCATAACCCAACAAATGGCTCCATGGTCGTTCCTTCATAAACAAACAAATGGCTCCTTGGTCGTTCCTTCATAAACCAACAAATGGTTCCTTGGTCTTGCCTTTAAGGACCAACACATGGCTCCTTGGTCGTGCCTTCATAAACCAACACATGGCTCCTTGGTCGTGCCTTCATAAACCAACAAATGGCTCCTTGGTCGTGCCTTTATAAACTGACACATGGCTCCTTGGTCGTACCTTCATAACCCAACAAATGGCTCCTTGGTCGTACCTTCATAAACCAACAAATGGCTCCATGGTCGTTCCTTCATAAACCAACAAATGGCTCCTTGGTCGTGCCTTCATAAAGCAACAAATGGCTCCTTGGTCGTGCCTTCATAAACCAACACATGGCTCCTTGATCGTGCCTTCATAAACCAACAAATGGCTCCTTGGTCATGACTTCATAAACCAACAAATGTCTCCTTGGTCGTGCCTTCATAAACCAACAAATGGCTCCTTGGTCATTCCGTCATTAACTAACAAATGGCTCCCTGGTCGTGCCTTCATAATCAACACATGGCTCCTTGGTCATGATTTCATAAACCAACAAATGGCTCCTTGGTCGTGCCTTTATAATCCAACAAATGGCTCCTTGGTCGTGCCTTCACAAACCAACAAATTGCTCCTTGGTCGTGCCTTCATGAACCAACAAATGGCTCATTGGTCATTCCTTCATAAGCTAACAAATGGCTCCTTGGTCGTGCCTTCATAATAATCAACACATGGCTCCTTGGTCATGAATTCATAAACCAACAAATGGCTCCTTGGATGCGCTTTCATGAACCAACAAATGGCTCCTTGGTCGTGTCTTTATAAATCAACAAATGGCTCCTTGGTTGTGCCTTCATAAACCAACAAATGGCTCCTTGGTCGTGCCATTATAAACCAAGAAATGGCTCCTTGGTCTTGCCTTTATAAACCAACAAATGGCTCCTTGGTCCTGCCTTCATAAACCAAGAAATGGCTCCCTGGTCGTGCCTTTATAATCCAACACATGGCTCCTTGGTCGTACCTTCACAAACCAACAAATGGCTCCTTGGTCTTGCCTTCATAAACCAACAAATGGCTCCTTGGTCGTGCCTTCATAAACCAAGAAATGGCTGCTTGGTCGTGCCTTTATAAACCAACACATGGCTCCTTGGTCGTACCTTCATAAACCAACAAATGTCTCCTTGGTTGTTCCTTCATAAACCAACAAATGGCTCCTTGGTCGTTCCTTTATAAACCAACAAATGGCTCCTTGGTCGTGCCTTTATAAACCAACAAATGGCTCCTTTGTCGTGCCTTCATCAATCAACAAATGGCTCCTTGGTCGTGCCTTCTTAAACCAACAAATGGCTCCTTGGTCGTGCCGTCATAAACCAACAAATGGCTCCTTGGTCGTGCCTTTAGAGACCAACAAATGGCTCCTAGGTCGTGCCTTTATAAACCAACAAATGGCTCCCTGGTCGGGCTTTCATAAATCAACAAATGGCTCCCTGGTCGTGCCTTCATAAACCAACAAATGGCTCCTTGGTCGTGCCTTCATAAACCAACAAATGGCTCCTTGGTCAAGCCTTCATAAACCAATAAATGGCTCCTTGGTTGTGCGTTCATAACCAATAAATGGCTCCTTGGTCGTGCCTTCATAAACCAACACATGGCTCCTTGGTCGTGCCTTCATAAACCAACAAATGGCTCCTTGGTCGTTCCTTCATAAACCAACAAATGGCTCCTTGGTCGTGCCTTCATAATGAACCCATGGCTCCTTGGTCTTGCATTCATAAACCAACAAATGGCTCCTTAGATGCGCTTTCATAAACCAACAAATGGCTCCTTGGTCGTGCCTTTATAAGTCAACAAATGGCTCCTCGGTCGTGCCATTATAAACCAACAAGTGGCTCCTCGATCGTGCCATTATATACCAGCAAATGGCTCATTGGTCATTCCTTCATAAGCTAATAAATGGCCCCCTGGTCGTGCCTTCATATACCAACAAATGGCTCCTTGGTCGTGCGTGTATAAACCAACAAATGGCTCCTTGGTCGTGCCTTTATAAACCAACAAATGGCCCCTTGGTCGTGCCTTTATAAACCATCAAATGGCTCCTTGGTCGTGCCTTCATAAACCAACAAATGGCTCCTTGATCGTGCCTTCATAAATCAAGAAATGGCTCCTTGGTCGTGCCTTCATAAACCAAGAAATGGCTCCTTGGTCGTGCCTTCATAAACCAAGAAATGGCTCAATGGTCGTGCATTTATAAGCCAACACATGGCTCCTTGGTCGTACCTTCATAAACCAACACATGGCTCCTTGGTCGTTCCTTCATAAACCAACAAATGGCTCATTGGTCATTCCTTCATAAGCTAACAAATGGCCCTCTGGTCGTGCCTTTATAAACCATCAAATGGCTCCTTGGTCGTGCCTTTATAAACCAGCAAATGGCTCCTTGGTCATGCCTGTATAAACCATCATATGGCTCCTTGGTCGTGCCTTCATAAACCAACAAATGGCCCCTTGGTCGTGCCTTCATAAACCAACAAATGGCTTCTTGGTCGTGCCTTCATAAACCAACAAATGGCTCCTTGGTCATGACTTCATAAACCAACACATGGCTCCTTGGTCGTGCCTTCATAAACCAACAAATGGCTTCTTGGTCATTCCTTCATAAACCAACAAATGGCTCCTTGGTCATGCCTTCATAAACCATCAAATGGCTCCTTGGTCATTCCTTCATAAACAAACAAATGGCTCCCTGGTCGTGCCTTCGTAATCAACACATGGCTCCTTGGTCATGACTTCATAAACCAACACATGGCTCCTTGGTTGTGCCTTCATAAACCAACAAATGGCTCCTTGGTCGTTCCTTCATAAACCAACAAATGGCTCCTTGGTTGTGCCTTTATAGACCAACAAATGGCTCCTTGGTCGTGCCTTTATAAACCAACAAATAGCTCCCTGGTCGTGCCTTCATAAACCAAGAAATGGCTCCTTGGTCGTGCCTATATAAACCAACAAATGGCTCCTTGGTCGTGCCTTCATAAACCAACAAATGGCTCCTTGGTCGTGACTTTATAAACCAACAAATGTCTCCTTGTTCGTACCTTCATAAACCAACAAATGGCTCCTTGGTCGTGCCTTTATAGACCAACAAATGGTTCCTTGGTCGTGCCTTTATAAACCAACAAATGGCTCCTTGGTCGTGCCTTCATGAACCTACAAATGGCTACTTGGTCGTGCCTTCATAAACCAACAAATGGCTCCTTGGTCGTGCCTTCATAAACCAACAAATGGCTCCTTGGTCTTGCCTTCATAACCAACAAATTGCTCCTTGGGCGTGCCTTCAAAAATCAACACATGGCTCCTTGGTCGTGCCTTCATAAACCAACAAATGGCTCCTTGGTTGTTCCTTCATAAACCAACAAATGGCTCCTTGGTCGTGCCTTCATAATCAACACATGGCTCCTTGGTCTTGCAATCATAAACCAACAAATGGCTCCTTGGATGGGCTTTCATAAACCAACAAATGGCTGCTTGCTCGTGCCTTTATAACCCAACAAATGGCTCCTTGTTCGAGCTTTAATAAACCAACAAATGGCTCCTTGGTCGTGGCTCTATAAACCAATAAATGGCTCCTTGGTCGTGCCTTCATAAACCAAGAAATGGCTCCTAGGTCTTGTCTTCATAAACCAAGAAATGGCTCCTTGGTCGTGCCTTCCTAAACCAAGAAATGGCTCCTTGGTTGTGCCTTTATAAGCCAACACATGGCTCCTTGGTCGTGCCTTCATAAAACAACAAATGGTCCTTGGTCGTGCCTTCATAAACCAACAAATGGCTCCTTGAGCGTGCCTTCATAAACCAACACATGGCTCCTCGGTCGTGCCATTATAAATCAACAAATGGCTCCTTGGTCGTGCCTTCATAATCAACACATGGCTCCTTGGTCATGCATTCATAAGCCAACAAATAGCTTCTTGGGTGCGCTTTCATAAACCAACAAATGGCTCCTTGGTCGTGCCTTTATAAACCAACAAATGGCTCCTTGGTCGTGCCATTAGAAACCAACAAATGGCTCCTTGGTCATGGCTTCATAAACCAACACATGGCTCCTTGATCATGACTTCATAAACGAACACATGGCTCCTTGGTCGTGCCTTCATAAACCAACAAATGGCTCCTTGGTCATTCCTTCATAAACCAACAAATGGCTCCTTGGTCATGCCTTCATAAACCAACAAATGGCTCCTTGGTCATTCCTTCATAAACAAACAAATGGCTCCCTGGTCGTGCCTTCATAATCAACATATGGCTCCTTGGTCATGCATTCATAAGCCAACAAATGGCTCCTTGGTCGTGCCATTATAAACCAACAAATGGTCCTTGGTCGTGCCTTCAAAAACCAACAAATGGCTCCTTGATCGTGCCTTCATAAACCAACACATGGCTCCTCGGTCGTGCCATTATAAATCAACAAATGGCTCCTTGGTCGTGCCTTCATAAACCAACAAATGGCTCCTTGGTGTTGCCTTCATAAACCAACAAATGGGTCCTTGGTCGTGCCTTCATAACCAAGAAATGGCTCCTTGGTCGTGCCTTTATAAACCAACACATGGCTCCTTGGTCGTACCTTCATAAACCAACACATGGCTCCTTGGTCATACCTTCATAAACCAACAAATGGCTCCTTGGTCGTTCCTTCATAAACCAACAAATGGCTCCTTGGTCGTTCCTTCATAAACCATCGAATGGCTCCTTGGTCGTGCCTTTATAAACCAACAAAAGGCTCCTTGGTCGTGCCTTCATAAACAAACAAATGGCTCATTGGTCATTCCTTCATAAGCTAACAAATGGCTCCCTGGTCGTGCCTTCATAAACCAACAAATGGCTCCTTGGTCGTTCCTTTATGTAATGATTGATTGTTCAGACCAAAGCTTACAGCCCAGAATTATGTCACTTGTAACAGCAAGCACACTACATACCTTGGGGTACCACCACATCCCAGGTTGACACACCTCAGGTCAACCCTAGGGACTTGACCTCATCCGCTAATGACTTGAGTTAACCGTGTGACCTACAACTGCACCTACCCAAGACACCTGGGCAGGACGACACCTGCACACAGCCGTCCAGACCTGACACTAGGGAACCAGAATTCTCACCACCACTGGATCAGCCCTGCCCGGCGTCATGACCTTAGTAATTCAAGGACCCGCTAATTAGCCAGGACTCCTGTTGACCCAACAACCCGGTCAAGACACACCCAGTTCAGTAGGAGAGGTCACCCCCCGGCTCGACCAATATATAGGGGCTGGAGCTCCTCTCACGCAGAGTGTGTCTGTAACCAGGAAGGACCAGCTACCAGGTCCCCAGTCCCGCTCGAGAAGAAGCCCGCCACTAAGTGTAACGAAGTCTCAGCCGGGTCCATCGACAAAGTGCTGTCAACTCCACGTGTAACAGTAAGAACATAAGAACATAAGAATGGAGGAAACTGCAGCGGGCCTATTGGCCCATACTGGGCAGTCCCGTTTACACCCAACCCCTATTGCTCATATGAGCATCCAACCTATGTTTGAAGCAATTCAGCGTATTCGAGTTAATGATGATATTTGGTAACTTGTTCCATTCATCCACTACTCTGTTTCCAAACCAGTGTTTACCTATTTCACGCCTAAATCTAAATTTGTCCAATTTAAAACCATTGTTACGAGTTCGCTCCTGGTTGGATAATTTGAGTACCTTTGTAATGTCCCCTTTGTTTAGCCCTGCCTTCCATTTATACACCTCTATCAGGTCGCCCCTCGCTCTACGTCTCTCAAGGGAGTGCAAATTAAGATGCTTTAACCTGTCTCTATACTCAAGGTTCCTGATACCCGGGATTAGTCTTGTCATTCTCCTCTGAATTCTTTCCAAGGATTCTATATCCATTCTGTAATACGGTGACCAGAACTGGACTGCGTAATCCAGGTGTGGTCTCACAAGAGCAAGATACAGTTTTAGGATGACCTCGCTAGTCTTGTAACTAACACTCCTTTGTATGAACCCAAGTACTTTATTAGCCTTGTTTCGAGCAAAAACACATTGTTTACTTGGCTTAAGGTTCCTACTTATCATTACTCCTAAATCTCTCTCGCAGTCGGATTTCTCTATGGCATCGTTGTTCATCTGGTATCTGGTTTCCCTGTTTACATTTCCTATACTGAGTACTATACATTTGTCAATGTTGAATTTCATCTGCCATTTTTCAGACCATTCGAAAAATTTGTTTAGATCCTCCTGTAGTTTTGCCGAGTCCTCGTCAGATTTGAGAACACGTCCTATTTTAGTATCATCAGCAAATTTACTTATGTTGCTGTCTATGCCGATATCTATGTCGTCTATGTATATAATAAACAATAATGGTCCAAGTACTGAGCCTTGGGGAACTCCACTTGTGACGTTGCTCCAATGGGACTTAGTGCCGTTAATGCTCACTCGCTGTTTCCTGTCCTGTAACCACGCCCTAATCCATTTAAGGATGTCACCTTTGATGCCATGAGCTTCTACCTTTCTAATTAGTCTTTCGTGGGGTACTCTGTCGAAGGCTTTGATAAGGTCGAGATATACCACATCATAATTGTGCCCCTCGTCCACTGATTCGAAAACTGATGAAAAGAATGTTAATAGATTAGTTAGGCAAGAACGTCCGCTTGTGAAGCCATGCTGGGAATCATTGATCAATCTGTGCTTCTCCAGGTGATTTCGAATAGAGTTTGAAATGATTGCTTCCAGTAATTTGCCTACTATTGATGTAAGACTGATTGGGCGGTAGTTAGAGGATAGTGATCTATCCCCCTTCTTGAAGATCGGTATTACATTCGCTATCCTCCAGGATTCTGGTACTACACCTGTTTTTAAGGACATGTTAAACAACTTTGCTAAGGGCATACTAAGCTCTTCCTTACATTCCTTTAATACTCTGGCAAATATCTCATCGGGACCAGGTGACTTATTAGGCTTTAGTTTGTCTATTTGCTTACTAACATCGTTACTAGTCACTACTATCTCACTTAATTTGTTTTCTTCACTATCTCTGAATAGAGTCGGTGCCTCGGGTATCATGTTTAAATTTTCGCTGGTGAAAACTGTTGAAAAATATTTATTCAAATTATTGCTCATTTCTCCGTCGTTATCAGTGAGCTCGCCGGAGTCTGACCGTATTGGTCCAATCTTTTCTCGTGTTTTAGTTTGGTACATTTGGTAGAATCCTTTGGGGTTTGTCTTTGCCTCCCTTGCTATCCTTACCTCATTATTCCTCTTTGCTTTCCTTATCTCGGTTTTAACCCTACTCGCCAATACCCTATAATAGTCCCGGAGGTGAATTTCGCCAGGATTTATCCTTCTACCTATAGCTTTCCTTTGGCCAATGATGTTCTTTAAATAATTATTTATCCATTTAGGGTCATTGTTGTTTGATCTGAGTTTTTTGTATGGTATGTTCTGCCTTTGTGCATTAAGTAACTCACTATTTAAATTGTCGTGGAACTCGGCAATCTCAGATCTCGTTATCAGGTCGGTGTCATCTGTCAGGTTCACGGCCAAGCGCGACACCCCCTCTCTCAGCTGCCTCTTTAAACTGTCAAAGTTTGCCCTTCTGAAATCTGGTACTTTAGTGGAATTTTCCTTACGTCTGCCCTGAAAATCTAACTGGAATCGAATTTCTTTGTGATCGCTGTTTGCAAGTTCGTTCCCTACCTCGACATTGCTAATGAGGTTTTCTCTGTTTGACAAAACTAAATCCAATATATTATTACCCCGTGTGGGTTCGGTTATATGTTGACTTAGGAAACAGTCCTGGATCGTCTCGAGAAAATCCTCTGATTCTGAGTTTCCCGTAAGGTCGGTCCAATCTATTTGGCCAAGGTTAAAGTCGCCTACTATACAGACTTTGTTGTGTATGGAAGCCCTGCGCATTTCATCCCAGATAAGTCGCTCATTGACTCTGTCAAGATTGGGGGGTCTATATATTACTCCTGTGATTAATTTTTCCCGACCGTCGCTTAATTCTATCCAAATTGTTTCTGTATTCCTCTCAGTTTTTATTTCCTTATTTATTTCACACTTCAGGTTATCCCTAACATAGATTGCTACTCCGCCTCCTTTCCTGGTCTGCCTATCGGTATGGAACAGTTTGTAACCCGCAATTTGGTATTCGACTGGTAATTCACGTGTGTCTAGGTTGATCCATGTTTCAGTGAATGCAATTATATCGATTTCTTCGGTACATACCAAGGCCCTAATATCATCCATTTTGTTTCTCATACTTCTACTATTCGCGTAATATACATTTAAGTTAGTCGTGTTCTGAGTCCTTCCCTTACCGCGTTTAGTTTTAAACTCCCTGTCTAATTTAGTTATGTCATCATTCCTAACACTATTTCCCTGTAATCTTTCGCCTTGTTTACCCGCTCCCACTGCAGTCTCCTCCACCCCCGTGCCCCTATGTAAGTGCTGGCTGTGTAGTCTGTGGAAGTGCAGTGATCCCGAACCTCCCCAACGATCGACTTAGTAAAGTGCCCATTCTAATTGTGAGGTTAGGTTATACGAGAACACCATAGTCTATCATAAATTGTGTACGAACCCCCCCTATTAATCCCCCCTATTGAACTAGTAATATACAGCTGTAACACGCATTGGTGTTTTATATACTACACTTGTACTGTGCCTGTGTTAATATACAGTGTTGACATCACACCCTCGAGACACGCTACCATTTCCTCTCGCTATAATACTCTACTACTATAAACTCCTGACTTACCTCTTCATGTGAGATTTTGTCTCATTACATTTATAAACCAACAAATGGCTCCTTGGTCGTGCCTTTATAAACCAACAAATGGCTCCTTGGTCGTGCCTTCATAAACCAACAAATGGCTCCTTGGTCGTGCCTTCATAAACCAACAAATGGCTCCCTGGTCGTGCCTTCATAAACCAACAAATGGCTCCTTGGTCATGACTTCATAAACCAACACATGGCTCCTTGGTCATGACTTCATAAACCAACACATGGCTCCTTGGTTATTCCTTCATAAACTAACAAATGGCTCGCTGGTCGTGCCTTCATAATCAACACATGGCTCCTTGGTCATGACTTCATAAACCAACAAATGGCTCCTTGGTCATTCCTTCATAAACTAACAAATGGCTCCCTGGTCGTGCCTTCATAATCAACACATGGCTCCTTGGTCATGAGTTCATAAACCAACAAATGGCTCCTTGGTCGTGCCTTTATAATCCAACAAATGGCTCCCTGGTCGTGCCTTCATAATCAACACATGGCTCCTTGGTCATGACTTCATAAACCAACAAATAGCTCCTTGGTCGTGCCCTTATAATCCAACAAATGGCTCCTTGGTCGTGCCTTCATAAACCAACAAATGGCTCCTTGGTCGTGCCTTCATAAACAAAACAAATGGCTCCTTGGTCATTCCTTCATAAACTAACGAATGGCTCCCTGGTCGTGCCTTCATATTCAACACATGGCTCCTTGGTCATGACTTCATAAACCAACACATGGCTCCTTGGTCGTCCCTTTATAAACCAACAAATGGCTCCTTGGTCGTGCCTTCATAAACCAACAAATGGCTCCTTGGTCAAGCTTTCATAAACCAACAAATGGCTCCTTGGTCGTGGCTCTATAAACCCACAAATGGCTCCTTGGGCGTGCCTTCAAAAACCAACACATGGCTCCTTGGTCGTGCCTTCATAAACCAACACATGGCTCCTTGGTCGTGCCTTCATAAACCAACACATGGCTCCTTGGTTGTGCCTTTATAAATCAACAAATGGCTCCTTGGTCGCGCCTTTATAAACCAACAATTGGCTCCTTGGTCGTGCCTTCATAAACCAACAAATGGCTCCATGGTCGATCCTTCATAAACCAACAAATGGCTCCTTGGTCGTGCCTTCATAAACCAACAAATGGCTCCTTGGTCTTGCATTCAAAAACCAACAAATGGCTCCTTGGACACGCTTTCATAAACCAACAAATGGCTCCTTGGTCGTGCCTTTATAAATCAACAAATGGCTCCTCGGTCGTGCCATTATAAACCAACAAGTGGCTCCTCGGTCGTGCAATTATAAATCAGCAAATGGCTCCTTGGTCGTGCCTTCATAACCAACAAATGGCTCCTTGGTCGTGCCTTCATAAACCAACACATGGCTCCTTGCTCATGCCTTCATAAACCAACAAATGGCTCCTTGCTCGTGCCTTCATAAACCAACAATTGGCTCCTTGGTCGAGCTTTCATAAACCAACTAATGGCTCCTTGGTCGTGGCTCTATAAACCAACAAATGGCTCCTTGGTCGTGCCTTCATAAACCAACAAATGGCTCCTTGGTCGTGACTTCATAAACCAACAAATGGCTCCTTGGTCGTGCCTTCATAAACCAACAAATGGCTCCTTGGTCGTGCCTTCATAAACCAACAAATGGCTCCTTGGTCGTGCCTTCATAAACCAACAAATGGCTCCTTGGTCGTGCCATTATAAACCAACAAATGGCTCCTTGGTCGTGCCTTCATAAACCAACAAATGGCTCCTTCGTCGTGCCATTGTGAACCAACAAATGGCTCCTTGGTCGTGCCTTCATAAACCAACAAATGGCTCCTTGGTCTTGCATTCATAAACCAACAAATGGCTCCTTGGACACGCTTTCATAAACCAACAAATGGCTCCTTGCTCGTGCCTTTATAAATCAACAAATGGCTCCTCGGTCGTGCCATTATGAACCAACAAGTGGCTCCTCGGTCGTGCAATTATAAACCAGCAAATGGCTCCTTGGTCGTGCCTTCATAACCAACAAATGGCTCCTTGGTCGTGCCTTCATAAACCAACACATGGCTCCTTGCTCATGCCTTCATAAACCAACAAATGGCTCCTTGGTCGTGCCTTCATAAACTAACAAATGGCTCCCTGGTCGTGCCTTCATAAACCAACAAATGGCTCCTTGGTCATGACTTCATAAACCAACACATGGCTCCTTGGTCATGACTTCATAAACCAACACATGGCTCCTTGGTTATTCCTTCATAAACTAACAAATGGCTCGCTGGTCGTGCCTTCATTATCAACACATGGCTCCTTGGTCATGACTTCATAAACCAACAAATGGCTCCTTGGTCATTCCTTCATAAACTAACAAATGGCTCCCTGTTCGTGCCTTCATAATCAACACATGGCTCCTTGGTCATGACTTCATAAACCAACAAATGGCTCCTTGGTCGTGCCTTTATAATCCAACAAATGGCTCCCTGGTCGTGCCTTCATAATCAACACATGGCTCCTTGGTCATGACTTCATAAACCAACAAATGGCTCCTTGGTCGTGCCCTTATAATCCAACAAATGGCTCCTTGGTCGTGCCTTCATAAACCAAGAAATGGCTCCTTGGTCGTGCCCTTATAATCCAACAAATGGCTCCTTGGTCGTGCCTTCATAAACCAACAAATGGCTCCTTGGTCGTGCCTTCATAAACAAAACAAATGGCTCCTTGGTCATTCCTTCATAAACTAACGAATGGCTCCCTGGTCGTGCCTTCATATTCAACACATGGCTCCTTGGTCATGACTTCATAGACCAACACATGGCTCCTTGGTCGTCCCTTTATAAACCAACAAATGGCTTCTTGGTCGTGCCTTCATAAACCAACAAATGGCTCCTTGGTCGAGCTTTCATAAACCAACAAATGGCTCCTTGGTCGTGGCTCTATAAACCCACAAATGGCTCCTTGGTAGTGCCTTCAAAAACCAACACATGGCTCCTTGGTCGTGCCTTCATAAACCAACACATGGCTCCTTGGTCGTGTCTTTATAATCCAACACATGGCTCGTTGGTCATGACTTCATAAGCCAACACATGGCTCTTTGGTCGTGCCTTCATAAACCAACACATGGCTCCTTGGTTGTGCCTTTATAAATCAACAAATGGCTCCTTGGTCGTGCCTTTATAAACCAACAAATGGCTCCTTGGTCGTGCCTTCATAAACCAACAAAT